>OZ025256.1:32030363-32175717 GCA_964019135.1 Arenicola marina
GACACGGCGACAAGGCACTGAGAGGGCGGGGGGAGGGGGGCACACGGCGACAAGTCGGGAGAAGGGAGGGGGCACACGGCGACAAGTCGCAAGTGAGCGGCTCTTGGCATTAGTGGACCAGACCTGTATCGGGTGTCTATAACAGTTGGCGAAGAACGTCATATTGGGCGCTGGCGATGCCGCTCGGTATTCGCCTCCCACCTTGGAATCCCCCAATCCGCCCCACGTCTTGTACCTTGTATCCGCCCCTGCCCGCCGTCCCACTGAGGTTGCCAGGGATACCACGTTTAACAGCCACGCCTACGTGTGTAGCCGTTCACTGTCTGACGTCACATCTGCTGGAACAGATTAACACAACACTATATAATAAACTGCTTGATGTTTGCGGCCATGATGTCTCAGAGTATTGTGTGGCCCATAGGAAGCCACGCTGGAGGTGACACATGATAAAGAGGTTACGCAACACCGCGTTATGCCTCACTTCCTGTTTACCGCACGGGGGCCAGGTGCGGGGGTGGGGGGACTTCCTCTTGCATTATACGGCCAGTGCATCTCAGTGTCGTATCTGTGTTCTCCGTTGCAGTAGGGAACGCTGGGGAGGTTACAATCACAAGGCCCAGAAGGAGCTTACACCGCTCTGGTTCCCCGACCGAATATAACTTTCTTCTATTATATGAGCAAGGGTTTGGAAAGGGGGGCGGGGGGGGGGGGGTGGGGAGGGGGCAGTGTCTTGTCTCGATTTTTCACAATTACCAGTGTCAAATGTTGATTTTTCACGACGTTGCGTGTCGCCTTTTGGTTAAGTTCAGTGTCGTTGTATTCTACAAATCTGTGTTGATGTCGCTTTTTCAGATACTCAGTGTCGGCATTTGGGGGTAAATATCGATTTTGCAAATGTGCTAAAATTGTTTTACGTTACCCAGTCACCAACCGTTTGTGTGACTGTCATGTGTTTGAGCGTTGACTGACGCTGCCCTGTCTATCGCTCCAGGTATGAACGGCCTGGTATCCGGCGCTCTCCGACTCGCCCCTCACCTCTTGATATGCTGCCTAGTCATTGCCATCCCAAGTTTCGTCCTGTCAGCTCCCGCGAGAACAAGTCGCGACGTCAGTGGCAGTCTGAGTGACCTTGACCTTGCTAGGATACTTCAGATCTGGGACGCCTCCCCGGGAAGCTACTACCCCCGTTCGCAAGAGGTCTCCACCCCCAACGACATGGAAGCCGTTCCGCTGAAGCGCCGCCTATCGGTAAACAACGACCTCGTGTCCCTTGCGGACATGCTCCAGAACGGAGCGGCCAGACGCAAGGCGGAAAGCGCCCAGACGCTGCTCCAGAAGATCGGGAAACGCGCGTCCTTGGACCTTTGGCCGTCCGAATCTGTCCAGGCGCTGCTGCCTGGCCTCCCGCTGGAGGCTATGGCGGCCCGGGACCGGCGGGGACGCCTGTCCGTGGCCCTGCCCCTCGACGCCCTCACCGACATGATCCACAACAAGCGACGCAAGATGCTCCACAGCCAGTTAATGGCCATCGGCAAGCGCTCCACCCTCCTGGATCGGGCTGGACGCTTGTGAGCGGCGGAGGCTGATCCAGAACACATGTATCTCGGCGTGAGGTAACGTTAACGTGAAGCAATAACTCCTGCTGTATGAGTAATGGTTATTGACGAGCAATGTAATACTCATACCGAGATATAGCTCATGTAATACTCATACCGAGATATCGCCCATGTTACTGATATACACATACAGGATTAGGCCGATTTTATAGTCTTAGAGCAAATACAAGGATGTTTGTCTCCTTGGATCAAGTGGTCATTTAACTACCTTATGAATCGCGGGCTGGTAGCAATTAAATTATACGTGAGACCAACGATGTAATATCATATGAACTTATCATGGAAGTTATTCCCATTCAAATGTTAAATCAAATCGTCAAGACCGGTGTCCGTATGTTGAAAATAATATTGGGTTGAGCAAGTACCTGTGAATAAATATGATAGTTAAATTTGAACACTTGTCGAATGAAAAACTAAATAATTTGTATTATACGTCTCTTGTTCATTACCTACAAATTAATATATGACCATATATCGCTTTAGCAACCCGGAAAACCGCTTCCTTGGGCGAATAATGTAGGTTTTGCCCCCAAGTAAAGTTATCCGCCTCAAGGCATCTTGCGAAAATGTATATACTATATTAAAAGATTGTCTTGTCTCTTGCACTATTCTGCCGCTGACAAAGAAGAAATTTATCTGACGAAAACTGCTCAATTTAAGTTCTGATACATTAGGAATTAGTGTTAAGCCAAAGTGTTCAACTCACCTAGTCGAATTTTCGAATTCAGAAATAAGGCCACATATGTTGGTAAAATTATTCTGCATAAAGTTACGACAATTGAAATATTCTATTCTTTTTGGCCATTTTATAACACATTTTGTTGTTATATTCGCAATTTGATATAATGCTGTAAGTTAAGGTTTTATTTTTGTTATTTAGTTTGCATTGTTCGCCGACAAAACCAAGGTCCTCGCTTCAGTCTCGTGATGCTTTGACTTGGGTCATATTGTCATCCGGTACGTGTGAATGCAGACAGCCCGTATCAAGTGATAACATAGTTGACAATATCCTCTTCTTTTCATAAGAACGCAGCGCAAGCCGTCGTTACGACATTCTGCAAACTCGTAGTTGGTTGTGTGTTGCATGGAGACCGCTTCTCCTTCCAATTATTAATCTTCAAGTTTTGGTAAATGCATAATACAATCGATGTAATGTTCAGGCACAGAGTACAGTGTCAACAGCGAAAGCTGTGTTGTGACCTTCTGACCTTGCTAGCCAAGGTTGCACTTTCAGAATCAAACGTTAGAGCGTTAAACCTTTACTTGGCGATCTGGGATTATGGCCCTGGGCTTATGGAACTCCAGTATGGATTTTAACGATGCACTATATGTTACGGTAATAGTTCCACCATTATTGCATCGTCACTAAGATTAAAAAAATAACGTCGGCTACGAACTTCAAGGAGTGTGACACTTTCAGGGTATATAGATGTTTGCATACTCCACAGCCAGAGATTTACACTGTGTGCACGAGTAAATTCTAAGTCGATCACCTGTATAACTCGGTAACTTCCCTTGCATAATCTATTAAAGCATAACAATAAACACGTGTAGTTGGTGTGCCTTTTGCCAAAATCTGTTCCCGCCAAGAAAATAAACAAATTGTTTACTAACTTTGTTGTCGTACCCAGCCTATCGCTGTCTACAAACAAACACATGTTTGTTGGAGGCGAAATGTCATTCTAGATAAGCTACAGAGTAAAGCATCGAAAAGTCGACATAAGTCGCACACCCATGTGACGTCACTGACACACAGAATAAATAGATGACAAACCGTTAAAGTTATTATTTCAACAAAATGTAAACAAGCCAACCGGCTGAGCCGCCTGAACTATGCATGCCGATAGTAATAGAATATCCAGGATTCCTTTTATTTGTTCAACCAGTGCAAGACATAAGTATAAAATTAAACGACTGAAAATACTGCAACGGTACAGGTTAGGAGTTCCAAGCTAAGCCCAAATGTCGCTGTCACCTAGAGCACCAAAACTGGCTGCGATCGCGGATTTTTCGTCAAAATTTACTACCATGGAGAAGAGAACATTTTAGAAGCCTAAATCAGAGTTGTCGCCATCAGTATACGCAAAAAACTAAATGGACCCGAATGGATTTGAGCTCACGACCCAGGGATCAGAAGTTCCGCTCTGCCGAGGGCGCTAGTCGGCCTTCATGCGGACTGGGCGGTGTTTGACTGCAGAGGGCGCTAGTCGGCCTTCATGCGGACTGGGCGGTGTTTGACTGCCGAGGGCGCTAGTCGGCCTTCATGCGGACTGGGCGGTGTTTGACTGCGCTAGTCGGCCTTCATGCGGACTGGGCGGTGTTTGACTGCAGAGGGCGCTAGTCGGCTTTCATGCGGACTGGGCGGTGTTTGACTGCGCTAGTCGGCCTTCATGCGGACTGGGCGGTGTTTGACTGCGCTAGTCGGCCTTCATGCGGACTGGGCGGTGTTTGACTGCCGAGGGCGCTAGTCGGCCTTCATGCGGACTGGGCGGTGTTTGACTGCCGAGGGCGCTAGTCGGCCTTCATGCGGACTGGGCGGTGTTTGACTGCCGAGGGCGCTAGTCGGCCTTCATGCGGACTGGGCGGTGTTTGACTGCCGAGGGCGCTAGTCGGCCTTCATGCGGACTGGGCGGTGTTTGACTGCGCTAGTCGGCCTTCATGCGGACTGGGTGGTGTTTGACTGCCGAGGGCGCTAGTCGGCTTTCATGCGGACTGGGCGGTGTTTGACTGCGCTAGTCGGCCTTCATGCGGACTGGGCGGTGTTTGACTGCCGAGGGCGCTAGTCGGCCTTCATGCGGACTGGGCGGTGTTTGACTGCGCTAGTCGGCCTTCATGCGGACTGGGCGGTGTTTGACTGCGCTAGTCGGCCTTCATGCGGACTGGGCGGTGTTTGACTGCCGAGGGCGCTAGTCGGCCTTCATGTGGACTGGGCGGTGTTTGACTGCCGAGGGCGCTAGTCGGCCTTCATGCGGACTGGGCGGTGTTTGACTGCCGAGGGCGCTAGTCGGCCTTCATGCGGACTGGGCGGTGTTTGACTGCGCAAGTCGGCCTTCATGCGGACTGGGTGGTGTTTGACTGCCGAGGGCGCTAGTCGGCCTTCATGTGGACTGGGCGGTGTTTGACTGCCGAGGGCGCTAGTCGGCCTTCATGCGGACTGGGCGGTGTTTGACTGCCGAGGGCGCTAGTCGGTCTTCATGCGAACTGGGCGGTGTTTGACTGCCGAGGGCGCTAGTCGGCCTTCATGCGGACTGGGCGGTGTTTGACTGCCGAGGGCGCTAGTCGGCCTTCATGCGGACTGGGCGGTGTTTGACTGCGCTAGTCGGCCTTCATGCGGACTGGGCGGTGTTTGACTCCACTAGTCGGCCTTCATGCGGACTGGGCGGTGTTTGACTCCGCTAGTCGGCCTTCATGCAGACTGAGCGGTGTTTGACTGCGCTAGTCGGCCTTCATGCGGACTGGGCGGTGTTTGACTGCCGAGGGCGCTAGTCGGCCTTCATGCGGACTGGGCGGTGTTTGACTGCCGAGGGCGCTAGTCGGCCTTCATGCGGACTGGGCGGTGTTTGACAGCGCTAGTCGGCCTTCATGCGGACTGGGCGGTGTTTGACTGCGCTAGTCGGCCTTCATGCGGACTGGGCCGTGTTTGACTGCCGAGGGCGCTAGTCGGCTTTCATGCGGACTGGGCGGTGTTTGACTGCGCTAGTCGGCCTTCATGCGGACTGGGCGGTGTTTGACTGCGCTAGTCGGCCTTCATAAGGACTGGGCGGTGTTTGACTGCCGAGGGCGCTAGTCGGCCTTCATGCGGACTGGGCGGTGTTTGACTGCGCTAGTCGGCCTTCATGCGCACTGGGCGGTGTTTGACTGCCCTAGTCGGCCTTCATGCGGACTGGGCGGTGTTTGACTGCCGATGGCGCTAGTCGGCTTTCATGCGGACTGGGCGGTGTTTGACTGCGCTAGTCGGCCTTCATGCGGACTGGGCCGTGTATGACTGCCGAGGGCGCTAGTCGGTCTTCATGCGGACTGGGCGGTGTTTGACTGCGCTAGTCGGCCTTCATGCGGACTGGGCCGTGTTTGACTGCCGAGGGCGCTAGTCGGTCTTCATGCGGACTGGGCGGTGTTTGACTGCGCTAGTCGGCCTTCATGCGGACTGGGCGGTGTTTGACTGCGCTAGTCGGCCTTCATGCGAACGGGGCGGTGTTTGACTGCGCTAGTCGGCCTTCATGCGGACTGGGCGGTGTTTGACTGCGCTAGTCGGCCTTCATGCGGACTGGGCGGTGTTTGACTGCGCTAGTCGGCTTGCATGCGGACTGGGCGGTGTTTGACTGCGCTAGTCGGCCTTCATGCGAACTGGGCGGTGTTTGACTGCGCTAGTCGGCCTTCATGCGGACTGGGCGGTGTTTGACTGCCGAGGGCGCTAGTCGGCCTTCATGCGGACTGGGCGGTGTTTGACTGCGCTAGTCGGCCTTCATGCGGACTGGGCGGTGTTTGACTGCGCTAGTCGGCCCTCATGCGGACTGGGCGGTGTTTGACTGCGCTAGTCGGCCTTCATGCGGACTGGGCGGTGTTTGACTGCGCTAGTCGGCCTTGATGCGGACTGGGCGGTGTTTGACTGCGCTAGTCGGCCTTCCTGCGGACTGGGCGGTGTTTGACTGCCGAGGGCGCTTGTCGGCCTTCATGCGGACTGGGCGGTGTTGGACTGCGCTAGTCGGCCTTCATGCGGACTGGGCGGTGTTTGACTGCCGAGGGCGCTAGTCGGCTTTCATGCCGACTGGGCGGTGTTTGACTGCGCTAGTCGGCCTTCATGCGGACTGGGCGGTGTTTGATTGCGCTAGTCGGCCTTCATGCGGACTGGGCGGTGTTTGACTGCGCTAGTCGGCCTTCATGCGGACTGGGCGGTGTCTGACTGCGCTAGTCGGCCTTCATGCGGACTGGGCGGTGTTTGACTGCGCTAGTCGGCCTTCATACGGACTGGGCGGTGTTTGACTGCCGAGGGCGCTAGTCGGCCTTCATGCGGACTGGGCGGTGTTTGACTGCGCTAGTCGGCCTTCATGCGGACTGGGCGGTGTTTGACTGCCGAGGGCGTTTGTCGGCCTTCATGCCGACTGGGCGGTGTTTGACTGCGCTAGTCGGTCTTCATGCGGACTGGGCGGTGTTTGACTGCGCTAGCCGGCCTTCATGCGGACTGGGCGGTGTTTGACTGCCGAGGGCGCCAGTCGGCCTTCATGCGGACTGGGCGGTGTTTGACTGCGCTAGTCGGCCTTCATGCGGACTGGGCGGTGTTTGACTGCCGAGGGCGTTTGTCGGCCTTCATGCCGACTGGGCGGTGTTTGACTGCGCTAGCCGGCCTTCATGCGGACTGGGCGGTGTTTGACTGCCGAGGGCGCCAGTCGGCCTTCATGCGGACTGGGCGGTGTTTGACTGCCGAGGGCGCTAGTCGGCCTTCATGCGGACTGGGCGGTGTTTGACTGCGCTAGTCGGCCTTCATGCGGACTGGGCGGTGTTTGACTGCGCTAGTCGGCCTTCATGCGGTCTGGGCGGTGTTGGCTGCGCTAGTCGGCCTTCATGCGGACTGGGCGGTGTTTGACTGCGCTAGTCGGTCTTCATGCGGACTGGGCGGTGTTTGACTGCGCTAGCCGGCCTTCATGCAGACTGGGCGGTGTTTGACTGTCGAGGGCACTAGTCGGCCTTCATGCGGACTGGGCGGTGTTTGACTGCCGAGGGCGCTAGTCGGCCTTCATGCGGACTGGGCGGTGTTTGACTGCCGAGGGCGCTAGTCGGCCTTCATGTGGACTGGGCGGTGTTTGACTGCCGAGGGCGCTAGTCGGCCTTCATGCGGACTGGGCGGTGTTTGACTGCCGAGGGCGCTAGTCGGCCTTCATGCGAACTGGGCGGTGTTTGACTGCCGAGGGCGCTAGTCGGCCTTCATGCGGACTGGGCGGTGTTTGACTGCCGAGGGCGCTAGTCGGCCTTCATGCGGACTGGGCGGTGTTTGACTGCGCTAGTCGGCCTTCATGCGGACTGGGCGGCGTTTGACTGCGCTAGTCGGCCTTCATGCGGACTGGGCGGTGTTTGACTGCGCTAGTCGGCCTTCATGCGGACTGGGCGGTGTTTGACTGCGCTAGTCGGCCTTCATGCGGACTGGGCGGTGTTTGACTGCGCTAGTCGGCCTTCATGTGGACTGGGCGGTGTTTGACTGCGCTAGTCGGCCTTCCTGCGGACTGGGCCGTGTTTGACTGCCGAGGGCGCTAGTCGGTCTTCATGCGGACTGGGCGGTGTTTGACTGCGCTAGTCGGCCTTCATGCGGACTGGGCCGTGTTTGACGGCCGAGGGCGCTAGTCGCTCTTCATGCGGACTGGGCGGTGTTTGACTTCGCTAGTCGGCCTTCATGCGGACTGGGCGGTGTTTGACTACGCTAGTCGGCCTTCATGTGGACTGGGCGGTGTTTGACTGCGCTAGTCGGCCTTCATGCGGACTGGGCGGTGTTTGACTGCGCTAGTCGGCCTTCATGCGGACTGGGCGGTGTTTGACTGCCGAGGGCGCTAGTCGGCCTTCATGCGGACTGGGCGGTGTTTGACTGCGCTAGTCGGCCTTCATGCGGACTGGGCGGTGTTTGACTGCGCTAGTCGGCCTTCATGCGGACTCGGCGGTGTTTGACTGCCGAGGACGCTAGTCGGCCTTCATGCGGACTGGGCGGTGTTCGACTGCGCTAGTTGGTCTTCATGCGGACTGGGCGGGGTTTGACTGCGCTAGTCGGCCTTCATGCGGACTGGGCGGTGTTTGACTGCGCTAGTCGGCCTTCATGCGGACTGGGCGGTGTTTGACTGCGCTAGTCGGCCTTCATGCGGACTGGGCGGTGTTTGACTGCCGAGGGCGCTTGTCGGCCTTCATGCGGACTGGGCGGTGTTTGACTGCGCTAGTCGGCCCTCATGCGGACTAGGCGGTGTTTGGCTGCGCTAGTCGACCTTCATGCGGACTGGGCGGTGTTTGACTGCCGAGGGCGCTAGTCGGCCTTCATGCCGACTGGGCGGTGTTTGACTGCGCTTGTCGGCCCTCATGCGGACTGGGCGGTGTTTGACTGCGCTAGTCGGCCTTCATGCGGACTGGGCGGTGTTTGACTGCGCTAGTCGGCCTTCATGCGGACTGGGCGGTGTTTGACTGCGCTAGTCGGCCTTCATGCGGACTGGGCGGTGTATGACTGCGCTAGTCGGCCTTCATACGGACTGGGCGGTGTTTGACTGCCGAGGGCGCTAGTCGGCCTTCATGCGGACTGGGCGGTGTTTGACTGCGCTAGTCGGCCTTCATGCGGACTGGGCCGTGTTTGACTGCCGAGGGCGCTTGTCGGCCTTCATGCCGACTGGGCGGTGTTTGACTGCGCTAGTCGGTCTTCATGCGGACTGGGCGGTGTTTGACTGCGCTAGTCGGCCTTCATGCGGACTGGGCGGTGTTTGACTGCCGAGGGCGCTAGTCGGCCTTCATGCGGACTGGGCGGTGTTTGACTGCGCTAGTCGGCTTTCATGCGGACTGGGCGGTGTTTGACTGCGCTAGTCGGCCTTCATGCGGACTGGGCGGTGTTTGACTGCGCTAGTCGGCCTTCATGCGGACTGGGCGGTGTTTGACTGCGCTAGTCGGTCTTCATGCGGACTGGGCGGTGTTTGACTGCGCTAGCCGGCCTTCATGCGGACTGGGCGGTGTTTGACTGCGCTAGTCGGCCTTCATGCTGACTGGGCGGTGTTTGACTGCGCTAGTCGGCCTTCATGCGGACTGGGCCGTGTTTGACTGCCGAGGGCGCTTGTCGGCTTTCATGCCGACTGGGCGGTGTTTGACTGCGCTAGTCGGCCCTCATGCGGACTGGGCGGTGTTTGACTGCGCCAGTCGACCCTCATGCGGACTGGGCGGTGTTTGACTGCCGAGGGCGCTAGTCGGCCTTCATGCCGACTGGGCGGTGTTTGACTGCGCTAGTCGGCCCTCATGCGGACTGGGCGGTGTTTGACTACGCTAGTCGGCCTTCATGCGGACTGGGCGGTGTTTGACTGCGCTAGTCGGCCTTCATGCGGACCGGGCGGTGTTTGACTGCGCTAGTCGGCCTTCATGCGGACTGGGCGGTGTTTGACTGCCGAGGGCGATTGTCGGCCTTCATGCCGACTGGGCGGTGTTTGACTGCGCTAGTCGGCCTTCATACGGACTGGGCGGTGTTTGACTGCCGAGGGCGCTAGTCGGCCTTCATGCGGGCTGGGCGGTGTTTGACTGCGCTGGTCGGCCTTCATGCGGACTGGGCGGTGTTTGACTGCCGAGGTCGCTTGTCGGCCTTCATGCGGACTGGGCGGTGTTTGACTGCGCTAGTCGGCCTTCATGCGGACTGGGCCGTGTTTGACTGCCGAGGGCGCTAGTCGGCTTTCATGCGGACTGGGCGGTGTTTGACTGCGCTAGTCGGCCTTCATGCGGACTGGGCGGTGTTTGACTGCGCTAGTCGGCCTTCATAAGGACTGGGCGGTGTTTGACTGCCGAGGGCGCTAGTCGGCCTTCATGCGGACTGGGCGGTGTTTGACTGCGCTAGTCGGCCTTCATGCGCACTGGGCGGTGTTTGACTGCCCTAGTCGGCCTTCATGCGGACTGGGCGGTGTTTGACTGCCGATGGCGCTAGTCGGCTTTCATGCGGACTGGGCGGTGTTTGACTGCGCTAGTCGGCCTTCATGCGGACTGGGCCGTGTATGACTGCCGAGGGCGCTAGTCGGTCTTCATGCGGACTGGGCGGTGTTTGACTGCGCTAGTCGGCCTTCATGCGGACTGGGCCGTGTTTGACTGCCGAGGGCGCTAGTCGGTCTTCATGCGGACTGGGCGGTGTTTGACTGCGCTAGTCGGCCTTCATGCGGACTGGGCGGTGTTTGACTGCGCTAGTCGGCCTTCATGCGAACGGGGCGGTGTTTGACTGCGCTAGTCGGCCTTCATGCGGACTGGGCGGTGTTTGACTGCGCTAGTCGGCCTTCATGCGGACTGGGCGGTGTTTGACTGCGCTAGTCGGCTTGCATGCGGACTGGGCGGTGTTTGACTGCGCTAGTCGGCCTTCATGCGAACTGGGCGGTGTTTGACTGCGCTAGTCGGCCTTCATGCGGACTGGGCGGTGTTTGACTGCCGAGGGCGCTAGTCGGCCTTCATGCGGACTGGGCGGTGTTTGACTGCGCTAGTCGGCCTTCATGCGGACTGGGCGGTGTTTGACTGCGCTAGTCGGCCCTCATGCGGACTGGGCGGTGTTTGACTGCGCTAGTCGGCCTTCATGCGGACTGGGCGGTGTTTGACTGCGCTAGTCGGCCTTGATGCGGACTGGGCGGTGTTTGACTGCGCTAGTCGGCCTTCCTGCGGACTGGGCGGTGTTTGACTGCCGAGGGCGCTTGTCGGCCTTCATGCGGACTGGGCGGTGTTGGACTGCGCTAGTCGGCCTTCATGCGGACTGGGCGGTGTTTGACTGCCGAGGGCGCTAGTCGGCTTTCATGCCGACTGGGCGGTGTTTGACTGCGCTAGTCGGCCTTCATGCGGACTGGGCGGTGTTTGATTGCGCTAGTCGGCCTTCATGCGGACTGGGCGGTGTTTGACTGCGCTAGTCGGCCTTCATGCGGACTGGGCGGTGTCTGACTGCGCTAGTCGGCCTTCATGCGGACTGGGCGGTGTTTGACTGCGCTAGTCGGCCTTCATACGGACTGGGCGGTGTTTGACTGCCGAGGGCGCTAGTCGGCCTTCATGCGGACTGGGCGGTGTTTGACTGCGCTAGTCGGCCTTCATGCGGACTGGGCGGTGTTTGACTGCCGAGGGCGTTTGTCGGCCTTCATGCCGACTGGGCGGTGTTTGACTGCGCTAGTCGGTCTTCATGCGGACTGGGCGGTGTTTGACTGCGCTAGCCGGCCTTCATGCGGACTGGGCGGTGTTTGACTGCCGAGGGCGCCAGTCGGCCTTCATGCGGACTGGGCGGTGTTTGACTGCGCTAGTCGGCCTTCATGCGGACTGGGCGGTGTTTGACTGCCGAGGGCGTTTGTCGGCCTTCATGCCGACTGGGCGGTGTTTGACTGCGCTAGCCGGCCTTCATGCGGACTGGGCGGTGTTTGACTGCCGAGGGCGCCAGTCGGCCTTCATGCGGACTGGGCGGTGTTTGACTGCCGAGGGCGCTAGTCGGCCTTCATGCGGACTGGGCGGTGTTTGACTGCGCTAGTCGGCCTTCATGCGGACTGGGCGGTGTTTGACTGCGCTAGTCGGCCTTCATGCGGTCTGGGCGGTGTTGGCTGCGCTAGTCGGCCTTCATGCGGACTGGGCGGTGTTTGACTGCGCTAGTCGGTCTTCATGCGGACTGGGCGGTGTTTGACTGCGCTAGCCGGCCTTCATGCAGACTGGGCGGTGTTTGACTGTCGAGGGCGCTAGTCGGCCTTCATGCGGACTGGGCGGTGTTTGACTGCCGAGGGCGCTAGTCGGCCTTCATGCGGACTGGGCGGTGTTTGACTGCCGAGGGCGCTAGTCGGCCTTCATGTGGACTGGGCGGTGTTTGACTGCCGAGGGCGCTAGTCGGCCTTCATGCGGACTGGGCGGTGTTTGACTGCCGAGGGCGCTAGTCGGCCTTCATGCGAACTGGGCGGTGTTTGACTGCCGAGGGCGCTAGTCGGCCTTCATGCGGACTGGGCGGTGTTTGACTGCCGAGGGCGCTAGTCGGCCTTCATGCGGACTGGGCGGTGTTTGACTGCGCTAGTCGGCCTTCATGCGGACTGGGCGGCGTTTGACTGCGCTAGTCGGCCTTCATGCGGACTGGGCGGTGTTTGACTGCGCTAGTCGGCCTTCATGCGGACTGGGCGGTGTTTGACTGCGCTAGTCGGCCTTCATGCGGACTGGGCGGTGTTTGACTGCGCTAGTCGGCCTTCATGTGGACTGGGCGGTGTTTGACTGCGCTAGTCGGCCTTCCTGCGGACTGGGCCGTGTTTGACTGCCGAGGGCGCTAGTCGGTCTTCATGCGGACTGGGCGGTGTTTGACTGCGCTAGTCGGCCTTCATGCGGACTGGGCCGTGTTTGACGGCCGAGGGCGCTAGTCGCTCTTCATGCGGACTGGGCGGTGTTTGACTTCGCTAGTCGGCCTTCATGCGGACTGGGCGGTGTTTGACTACGCTAGTCGGCCTTCATGTGGACTGGGCGGTGTTTGACTGCGCTAGTCGGCCTTCATGCGGACTGGGCGGTGTTTGACTGCGCTAGTCGGCCTTCATGCGGACTGGGCGGTGTTTGATTGCCGAGGGCGCTAGTCGGCTTTCATGCGGACTGGGCGGTGTTTGACTGCGCTAGTCGGCCTTCATGCGGACTGGGCGGTGTTTGACTGCGCTAGTCGGCCTTCATGCGGACTCGGCGGTGTTTGACTGCCGAGGACGCTAGTCGGCCTTCATGCGGACTGGGCGGTGTTCGACTGCGCTAGTTGGTCTTCATGCGGACTGGGCGGGGTTTGACTGCGCTAGTCGGCCTTCATGCGGACTGGGCGGTGTTTGACTGCGCTAGTCGGCCTTCATGCGGACTGGGCGGTGTTTGACTGCGCTAGTCGGCCTTCATGCGGACTGGGCGGTGTTTGACTGCCGAGGGCGCTTGTCGGCCTTCATGCGGACTGGGCGGTGTTTGACTGCGCTAGTCGGCCCTCATGCGGACTAGGCGGTGTTTGGCTGCGCTAGTCGACCTTCATGCGGACTGGGCGGTGTTTGACTGCCGAGGGCGCTAGTCGGCCTTCATGCCGACTGGGCGGTGTTTGACTGCGCTTGTCGGCCCTCATGCGGACTGGGCGGTGTTTGACTGCGCTAGTCGGCCTTCATGCGGACTGGGCGGTGTTTGACTGCGCTAGTCGGCCTTCATGCGGACTGGGCGGTGTTTGACTGCGCTAGTCGGCCTTCATGCGGACTGGGCGGTGTATGACTGCGCTAGTCGGCCTTCATACGGACTGGGCGGTGTTTGACTGCCGAGGGCGCTAGTCGGCCTTCATGCGGACTGGGCGGTGTTTGACTGCGCTAGTCGGCCTTCATGCGGACTGGGCCGTGTTTGACTGCCGAGGGCGCTTGTCGGCCTTCATGCCGACTGGGCGGTGTTTGACTGCGCTAGTCGGTCTTCATGCGGACTGGGCGGTGTTTGACTGCGCTAGTCGGCCTTCATGCGGACTGGGCGGTGTTTGACTGCCGAGGGCGCTAGTCGGCCTTCATGCGGACTGGGCGGTGTTTGACTGCGCTAGTCGGCTTTCATGCGGACTGGGCGGTGTTTGACTGCGCTAGTCGGCCTTCATGCGGACTGGGCGGTGTTTGACTGCGCTAGTCGGCCTTCATGCGGACTGGGCGGTGTTTGACTGCGCTAGTCGGTCTTCATGCGGACTGGGCGGTGTTTGACTGCGCTAGCCGGCCTTCATGCGGACTGGGCGGTGTTTGACTGCGCTAGTCGGCCTTCATGCTGACTGGGCGGTGTTTGACTGCGCTAGTCGGCCTTCATGCGGACTGGGCCGTGTTTGACTGCCGAGGGCGCTTGTCGGCTTTCATGCCGACTGGGCGGTGTTTGACTGCGCTAGTCGGCCCTCATGCGGACTGGGCGGTGTTTGACTGCGCCAGTCGACCCTCATGCGGACTGGGCGGTGTTTGACTGCCGAGGGCGCTAGTCGGCCTTCATGCCGACTGGGCGGTGTTTGACTGCGCTAGTCGGCCCTCATGCGGACTGGGCGGTGTTTGACTACGCTAGTCGGCCTTCATGCGGACTGGGCGGTGTTTGACTGCGCTAGTCGGCCTTCATGCGGACCGGGCGGTGTTTGACTGCGCTAGTCGGCCTTCATGCGGACTGGGCGGTGTTTGACTGCCGAGGGCGATTGTCGGCCTTCATGCCGACTGGGCGGTGTTTGACTGCGCTAGTCGGCCTTCATACGGACTGGGCGGTGTTTGACTGCCGAGGGCGCTAGTCGGCCTTCATGCGGGCTGGGCGGTGTTTGACTGCGCTGGTCGGCCTTCATGCGGACTGGGCGGTGTTTGACTGCCGAGGTCGCTTGTCGGCCTTCATGCGGACTGGGCGGTGTTTGACTGCGCTAGTCGGCCTTCATGCGGTCTGGGCGGTGTTGGCTGCGCTAGTCGGCCTTCATGCGGACTGGGCGGTGTTTGACTGCGCTAGTCGGTCTTCATGCGGACTGGGCGGTGTTTGACTGCGCTAGCCGGCCTTCATGCGAACTGGTCGGTGTTTGACTGCCGAGGGCGCTAGTCGGCCTTCATGCGGACTGGGCGGTGTTTGACTGCCGAGGGCGCTAGTCGGCCTTCATGCGGACTGGGCGGTGTTTGACTGCCGAGGGCGCTAGTCGGCCTTCATGCGGACTGGGCGGTGTTTGACTGCCGAGGGCGCTAGTCGGCCTTCATGCGGACTGGGCGGTGTTTGACTGCCGAGGGCGCTAGTCGGCCTTCATGCGAACTGGGCGGTGTTTGACTGCCGAGGGCGCTAGTCGGCCTTCATGCGGACTGGGCGGTGTTTGACTGCCGAGGGCGCTAGTCGGCCTTCATGCGGACTGGGCGGTGTTTGACTGCGCTAGTCGGCCTTCATGCGGACTGGGCGGTGTTTGACTGCGCTAGTCGGCCTTCATGCGGACTGGACGGTGTTTGACTGCGCTAGTCGGCCTTCATGCGGACTGGGCGGTGTTTGACTGCGCTAGTCGGCCTTTATGCGGACTGGGCCGTGTTTGACTGCCGAGGGCGCTAGTCGGTCTTCATGCGGACTGGGCGGTGTTTGACTGCGCTAGTCGGCCTTCATGCGGACTGGGCCGTGTTTGACGGCCGAGGGTGCTAGTCGGTCTTCATGCGGACTGGGCGGTGTTTGACTTAGCTAGTCGGCCTTCGTGCGGACTGGGCGGTGTTTGACTACGCTAGTCGGCCTTCATGTGGACTGGGCGGTGTTTGACTGCGCTAGTCGGCCTTCATGCGGACTGGGCGGTGTTTGACTGCGCTAGTCGGCCCTCATGCGGACTAGGCGGTGTTTGGCTGCGCTAGTCGACCTTCATGCGGACTGGGCGGTGTTTGACTGCCGAGGGCGCTAGTCGGCCTTCATGCCGACTGGGCGGTGTTTGACTGCGCTAGTCGGCCCTCATGCGGACTGGGCGGTGTTTGACTGCGCTAGTCGGTCTTCATGCGGACTGGGCGGTGTTTGACTGCGCTAGTCGGCCTTCATGCGGACTGGGCGGTGTTTGACTGCGCTAGTCGGCCTTCATGCGGACTGGGCGGTGTTTGACTGCGCTAGTCGGCCTTCATACGGACTGGGCGGTGTTTGACTGCGCTAGTCGGCCTTCATGCGGACTGGGCCGTGTTTGACGGCCGAGGGCGCTAGTCGGTCTTCATGCGGACTGGGCGTGGTTTGACTTCGCTAGTCGGCCTTCATGCGGACTGGGCGGTGTTTGACTACGCTAGTCGGCCTTCATGTGGACTGGGCGGTGTTTGACTGCGCTAGTCGGCCTTCATGCGGACTGGGCGGTGGTTGACTGCGCTAGTCGGCCTTCATGCGGACTGGGCGGTGTTTGACTGCCGGGGGCGCTAGTCGGCCTTCATGCGGACTGGGCGGTGTTTGACTGCGCTAGTCGGCCTTCATGCGGACTGGGCGGTGTTTGACTGCGCTAGTCGGCCTTCATGCGGACTCGGCGGTGTTTGACTGCCGAGGACGCTAGTCGGCCTTCATGCGGACTGGGCGGTGTTCGACTGCGCTAGTCGGTCTTCATGCGGACTGGGCGGGGTTTGACTGCGCTAGTCGGCCTTCATGCGGACTGGGCGATGTTTGACTGCGCTAGTCGGCCTTCATGCGGACTGGGCGGTGTTTGACTGCGCTAGTCGGCCTTCATGCGGACTGGGCGGTGTTTGACTGCGCTAGTCGGCCTTCATGCGGACTGGGCGGTGTTTGACTGCCGAGGGCGCTTGTCGGCCTTCATGCGGACTGGGCGGTGTTTGACTGCGCTAGTCGGCCCTCATGCGGACTAGGCGGTGTTTGGCTGCGCTAGTCGACCTTCATGCGGACTGGGCGGTGTTTGACTGCCAAGGGCGCTAGTCGGCCTTCATGCCGACTGGGCGGTGTTTGACTGCGCTAGTCGGCCCTCATGCGGACTGGGCGGTGTTTGACTGCGCTAGTCGGCCTTCATGCGGACTGGGCGGTGTTTGACTGCGCTAGTCGGCCTTCATGCGGACTGGGCGGTGTTTGACTGCGCTAGTCGGCCTTCATGCGGACTGGGCGGTGTATGACTGCGCTAGTCGGCCTTCATACGGACTGGGCGGTGTTTAACTGCCGAGGGCGCTAGTCGGCCTTCATGCGGACTGGGCGGTGTTTGACTGCGCTAGTCGGCCTTCATGCGGACTGGGCGGTGTTTGACTGCCGAGGGCGCTTGTCGGCCTTCATGCCGATTGGGCGGTGTTTGACTGCGCTAGTCGGTCTTCATGCGGACTGGGCGGTGTTTGACTGCGCTAGTCGGCCTTCATGCGGACTGGGCGGTGTTTGACTGCCGAGGGCGCTAGTCGGCCTTCATGCGGACTGGGCGGTGTTTGACTGCGCTAGTCGGCTTTCATGCGGACTGGGCGGTGTTTGACTGCGCTAGTCGGCCTTCATGCGGACTGGGCGGTGTTTGACTGCGCTAGTCGGCCTTCATGCGGACTGGGCGGTGTTTGACTGCGCTAGTCGGTCTTCATGCGGACTGGGCGGTGTTTGACTGCGCTAGCCGGCCTTCATGCGGACTGGGCGGTGTTTGACTGCGCTAGTCGGCCTTCATGCGGACTGGGCGGTGTTTGACTGCCGAGGGCGCTTGTCGGCTTTCATGCCGACTGGGCGGTGTTTGACTGCGCTAGTCGGCCCTCATGCGGACTGGGCGGTGTTTGACTGCGCCAGCCGACCCTCATGCGGACTGGGCGGTGTTTGACTGCCGAGGGCGCTAGTCGGCCTTCATGCCGACTGGGCGGTGTTTGACTGCGCTAGTCGGCCCTCATGCGGACTGGGCGGTGTTTGACTACGCTAGTCGGCCTTCATGCGGACTGGGCGGTGTTTGACTGCGCTAGTCGGCCTTCATGCGGACTGGGCGGTGTTTGACTGCGCTAGTCGGCCTTCATGCGGACTGGGCGGTGTTTGACTGCCGAGGGCGATTGTCGGCCTTCATGCCGACTGGGCGGTGTTTGACTGCGCTAGTCGGCCTTCATACGGACTGGGCGGCGTTTGACTGCCGAGGGCGCTAGTCGGCCTTCATGCGGGCTGGGCGGTGTTTGACTGCGCTAGTCGGCCTTCATGCGGACTGGGCGGTGTTTGACTGCCGAGGTCGCTTGTCGGCCTTCATGCGGACTGGGCGGTGTTTGACTGCGCTAGTCGGCCTTCATGCGGTCTGGGCGGTGTTGGCTGCGCTAGTCGGCCTTCATGCGGACTGGGCGGTGTTTGACTGCGCTAGTCGGTCTTCATGCGGACTGGGCGGTGTTTGACTGCGCTAGCCGGCCTTCATGCGAACTGGTCGGTGTTTGACTGCCGAGGGCGCTAGTCGGCCGTCATGCGGACTGGGCGGTGTTTGACTGCCGAGGGCGCTAGTCGGCCTTCATGCGGACTGGGCGGTGTTTGACTGCCGAGGGCGCTAGTCGGCCTTCATGCGGACTGGGCGGTGTTTGACTGCCGAGGGCGCTAGTCGGCCTTCATGCGGACTGGGCGGTGTTTGACTGCCGAGGGCGCTAGTCGGCCGTCATGCGAACTGGGCGGTGTTTGACTGCCGAGGGCGCTAGTCGGCCTTCATGCGGACTGGGCGGTGTTTGACTGCGCTAGTCGGCCTTCATGCGGACTGGGCGGTGTTTGACTGCGCTAGTCGGCCTTCATGCGGACTGGACGGTGTTTGACTGCGCTAGTCGGCCTTCATGCGGACTCGGCGGTGTTTGACTGCGCTAGTCGGCCTTCATGCGGACTGGGCCGTGTTTGACTGCCGAGGGCGCTAGTCGGTCTTCATGCGGACTGGGCGGTGTTTGACTGCGCTAGTCGGCCTTCATGCGCACTGGGCCGTGTTTGACGGCCGGAGGCGCTAGTCGGTCTTCATGCGGACTGGGCGGTGTTTGACTTAGCTAGTCGGCCTTCGTGCGGACTGGGCGGTGTTTGACTACGCTAGTCGGCCTTCATGTGGACTGGGCGGTGTTTGACTGCGCTAGTCGGCCTTCATGCGGACTGGGCGGTGTTTGACTGCGCTAGTCGGCCTTCATGCGGACTGGGCGGTGTTTGACTGCCGAGGGCGCTAGTCGGCCTTCATGCGGACTGGGCGGTGTTTGACTGCGCTAGTCGGCCTTCATGCGGACTGGGCGGTGTTTGACTGCGCTAGTCGGCCTTCATGCGGACTCGACGGTGTTTGACTGCCGAGGACGCTAGTCGGCCTTCATGCGGACTGGGCGGTGTTCGACTGCGCTAGTCGGTCTTCATGCGGACTGGGCGGGGTTTGACTGCGCTAGTCGGCCTTCATGCGGACTGGGCGATGTTTGACTGCGCTAGTCGGCCTTCATGCGGACTGGGCGGTGTTTGACTGCGCTAGTCATCCTTCATGCGGACTGGGCGGTGTTTGACTGCGCTAGTCGGCCTTCATGCGGACTGGGCGGTGTTTGACTGCCGAGGGCGCTTGTCGGCCTTCATGCGGACTGGGCGGTGTTTGACTGCGCTAGTCGGCCCTCATGCGGACTAGGCGGTGTTTGGCTGCGCTAGTCGACCTTCATGCGGACTGGGCGGTGTTTGACTGCCGAGGGCGCTAGTCGGCCTTCATGCCGACTGGGCGGTGTTTGACTGCGCTAGTCGGCCCTCATGCGGACTGGGCGGTGTTTGACTGCGCTAGTCGGTCTTCATGCGGACTGGGCGGTGTTTGACTGCGCTAGTCGGCCTTCATGCGGACTGGGCGGTGTTTGACTGCGCTAGTCGGCCTTCATGCGGACTGGGCGGTGTTTGACTGCGCTAGTCGGCCTTCATACGGACTGGGCGGTGTTTGACTGCCGAGGGCGCTAGTCGGCCTTCATGCGGACTGGGCGGTGTTTGACTGCGCTAGTCGGCCTTCATGCGGACTGGGCGGTGTTTGACTGCCGAGGGCGCTTGTCGGCCTTCATGCCGACTGGGCGGTGTTTGTCTGCGCTAGTCGGTCTTCATGCGGACTGGGCGGTGTTTGACTGCGCTAGTCGGCCTTCATGCGGACTGGGCGGTGTTTGACTGCCGAGGGCGCCAGTCGGCCTTCATGCGGACTGGGCGGTGTTTGACTGCGCTAGTCGGCCTTCATGCGGACTGGGCGGTGTTTGACTGCGCTAGTCGGCCTTCATGCGGACTGGGCGGTGTTTGACTGCGCTAGTCGGCCTTCATGCGGACTGGGCGGTGTTTGACTGCGCTAGTCGGTCTTCATGCGGACTGGGCGGTGTTTGACTGCGCTAGCCGGCCTTCATGCGGACTGGGCGGTGTTTGACTGCGCTAGTCGGCCTTCATGCTGACTAGGCGGTGTTTGACTGCGCTAGTCGGCCTTCATGCGGACTGGGCGGTGTTTGACTGCCGAGGGCGCTTGTCGGCTTTCATGCCGACTGGGCGGTGTTTGACTGCGCTAGTCGGCCCTCATGCGGACTGGGCGGTGTTTGACTGCGCCAGTCGACCCTCATGCGGACTGGGCGGTGTTTGACTGCCGAGGGCGCTAGTCGGCCTTCATGCCGACTGGGCGGTGTTTGACTGCGCTAGTCGGCCCTCATGCGGACTGGGCGGTGTTTGACTACGCTAGTCGGCCTTCATGCGGACTGGGCGGTGTTTGACTGCGCTAGTCGGCCTTCATGCGGACTGGGCGGTGTTTGACTGCGCTAGTCGTCCTTCATGCGGACTGGGCGGTGTTTGACTGCCGAGGGCGATTGTCGGCCTTCATGCCGACTGGGCGGTGTTTGACTGCGCTAGTCGGCCTTCATGCGGACTGGGCCGTGTTTGACGGCCGAGGGCGCTAGTCGGTCTTCATGCGGACTGGGCGGTGTTTGACTTAGCTAGTCGGCCTTCATGCGGACTGGGCGGTGTTTGACTACGCTAGTCGGCCTTCATGTGGACTGGGCGGTGTTTGACTGCGCTAGTCGGCCTTCATGCGGACTGGGCGGTGTTTGACTGCGCTAGTCGGCCTTCATGCGGACTGGGCGGTGTTTGACTGCCGAGGGCGCTAGTCGGCCTTCATGCGGACTGGGCGGTGTTTGACTGCGCTAGTCGGCCTTCATGCGGACTGGGCGGTGTTTGACTGCGCTAGTCGGCCTTCATGCGGACTCGACGGTGTTTGACTGCCGAGGACGCTAGTCGGCCTTCATGCGGACTGGGCGGTGTTCGACTGCGCTAGTCGGTCTTCATGCGGACTGGGCGGGGTTTGACTGCGCTAGTCGGCCTTCATGCGGACTGGGCGATGTTTGACTGCGCTAGTCGGCCTTCATGCGGACTGGGCGGTGTTTGACTGCGCTAGTCGGCCTTCACGCGGACTGGGCGGTGTTTGACTGCGCTAGTCGGCCTTCATGCGGACTGGGCGGTGTTTGACTGCCGAGGGCGCTTGTCGGCCTTCATGCGGACTGGGCGGTGTTTGACTGCGCTAGTCGGCCCTCATGCGGACTAGGCGGTGTTTGGCTGCGCTAGTCGACCTTCATGCGGACTGGGCGGTGTTTGACTGCCGAGGGCGCTAGTCGGCCTTCATGCCGACTGGGCGGTGTTTGACTGCGCTAGTCGGCCCTCATGCGGACTGGGCGGTGTTTGACTGCGCTAGTCGGCCTTCATGCGGACTGGGCGGTGTTTGACTGCGCTAGTCGGCCTTCATGCGGACTCGGCGGTGTTTGACTGCCGAGGACGCTAGTCGGCCTTCATGCGGACTGGGCGGTGTTCGACTGCGCTAGTCGGTCTTCATGCGGACTGGGCGGGGTTTGACTGCGCTAGTCGGCCTTCATGCGGACTGGGCGATGTTTGACTGCGCTAGTCGGCCTTCATGCGGACTGGGCGGTGTTTGACTGCGCTAGTCGGCCTTCATGCGGACTGGGCGGTGTTTGACTGCGCTAGTCGGCCTTCATGCGGACTGGGCGGTGTTTGACTGCCGAGGGCGCTTGTCGGCCTTCATGCGGACTGGGCGGTGTTTGACTGCGCTAGTCGGCCCTCATGCGGACTAGGCGGTGTTTGGCTGCGCTAGTCGACCTTCATGCGGACTGGGCGGTGTTTGACTGCCAAGGGCGCTAGTCGGCCTTCATGCCGACTGGGCGGTGTTTGACTGCGCTAGTCGGCCCTCATGCGGACTGGGCGGTGTTTGACTGCGCTAGTCGGCCTTCATGCGGACTGGGCGGTGTTTGACTGCGCTAGTCGGCCTTCATGCGGACTGGGCGGTGTTTGACTGCGCTAGTCGGCCTTCATGCGGACTGGGCGGTGTATGACTGCGCTAGTCGGCCTTCATACGGACTGGGCGGTGTTTAACTGCCGAGGGCGCTAGTCGGCCTTCATGCGGACTGGGCGGTGTTTGACTGCGCTAGTCGGCCTTCATGCGGACTGGGCGGTGTTTGACTGCCGAGGGCGCTTGTCGGCCTTCATGCCGATTGGGCGGTGTTTGACTGCGCTAGTCGGTCTTCATGCGGACTGGGCGGTGTTTGACTGCGCTAGTCGGCCTTCATGCGGACTGGGCGGTGTTTGACTGCCGAGGGCGCTAGTCGGCCTTCATGCGGACTGGGCGGTGTTTGACTGCGCTAGTCGGCTTTCATGCGGACTGGGCGGTGTTTGACTGCGCTAGTCGGCCTTCATGCGGACTGGGCGGTGTTTGACTGCGCTAGTCGGCCTTCATGCGGACTGGGCGGTGTTTGACTGCGCTAGTCGGTCTTCATGCGGACTGGGCGGTGTTTGACTGCGCTAGCCGGCCTTCATGCGGACTGGGCGGTGTTTGACTGCGCTAGTCGGCCTTCATGCGGACTGGGCGGTGTTTGACTGCCGAGGGCGCTTGTCGGCTTTCATGCCGACTGGGCGGTGTTTGACTGCGCTAGTCGGCCCTCATGCGGACTGGGCGGTGTTTGACTGCGCCAGCCGACCCTCATGCGGACTGGGCGGTGTTTGACTGCCGAGGGCGCTAGTCGGCCTTCATGCCGACTGGGCGGTGTTTGACTGCGCTAGTCGGCCCTCATGCGGACTGGGCGGTGTTTGACTACGCTAGTCGGCCTTCATGCGGACTGGGCGGTGTTTGACTGCGCTAGTCGGCCTTCATGCGGACTGGGCGGTGTTTGACTGCGCTAGTCGGCCTTCATGCGGACTGGGCGGTGTTTGACTGCCGAGGGCGATTGTCGGCCTTCATGCCGACTGGGCGGTGTTTGACTGCGCTAGTCGGCCTTCATACGGACTGGGCGGCGTTTGACTGCCGAGGGCGCTAGTCGGCCTTCATGCGGGCTGGGCGGTGTTTGACTGCGCTAGTCGGCCTTCATGCGGACTGGGCGGTGTTTGACTGCCGAGGTCGCTTGTCGGCCTTCATGCGGACTGGGCGGTGTTTGACTGCGCTAGTCGGCCTTCATGCGGTCTGGGCGGTGTTGGCTGCGCTAGTCGGCCTTCATGCGGACTGGGCGGTGTTTGACTGCGCTAGTCGGTCTTCATGCGGACTGGGCGGTGTTTGACTGCGCTAGCCGGCCTTCATGCGAACTGGTCGGTGTTTGACTGCCGAGGGCGCTAGTCGGCCGTCATGCGGACTGGGCGGTGTTTGACTGCCGAGGGCGCTAGTCGGCCTTCATGCGGACTGGGCGGTGTTTGACTGCCGAGGGCGCTAGTCGGCCTTCATGCGGACTGGGCGGTGTTTGACTGCCGAGGGCGCTAGTCGGCCTTCATGCGGACTGGGCGGTGTTTGACTGCCGAGGGCGCTAGTCGGCCGTCATGCGAACTGGGCGGTGTTTGACTGCCGAGGGCGCTAGTCGGCCTTCATGCGGACTGGGCGGTGTTTGACTGCGCTAGTCGGCCTTCATGCGGACTGGGCGGTGTTTGACTGCGCTAGTCGGCCTTCATGCGGACTGGACGGTGTTTGACTGCGCTAGTCGGCCTTCATGCGGACTCGGCGGTGTTTGACTGCGCTAGTCGGCCTTCATGCGGACTGGGCCGTGTTTGACTGCCGAGGGCGCTAGTCGGTCTTCATGCGGACTGGGCGGTGTTTGACTGCGCTAGTCGGCCTTCATGCGCACTGGGCCGTGTTTGACGGCCGGAGGCGCTAGTCGGTCTTCATGCGGACTGGGCGGTGTTTGACTTAGCTAGTCGGCCTTCGTGCGGACTGGGCGGTGTTTGACTACGCTAGTCGGCCTTCATGTGGACTGGGCGGTGTTTGACTGCGCTAGTCGGCCTTCATGCGGACTGGGCGGTGTTTGACTGCGCTAGTCGGCCTTCATGCGGACTGGGCGGTGTTTGACTGCCGAGGGCGCTAGTCGGCCTTCATGCGGACTGGGCGGTGTTTGACTGCGCTAGTCGGCCTTCATGCGGACTGGGCGGTGTTTGACTGCGCTAGTCGGCCTTCATGCGGACTCGACGGTGTTTGACTGCCGAGGACGCTAGTCGGCCTTCATGCGGACTGGGCGGTGTTCGACTGCGCTAGTCGGTCTTCATGCGGACTGGGCGGGGTTTGACTGCGCTAGTCGGCCTTCATGCGGACTGGGCGATGTTTGACTGCGCTAGTCGGCCTTCATGCGGACTGGGCGGTGTTTGACTGCGCTAGTCATCCTTCATGCGGACTGGGCGGTGTTTGACTGCGCTAGTCGGCCTTCATGCGGACTGGGCGGTGTTTGACTGCCGAGGGCGCTTGTCGGCCTTCATGCGGACTGGGCGGTGTTTGACTGCGCTAGTCGGCCCTCATGCGGACTAGGCGGTGTTTGGCTGCGCTAGTCGACCTTCATGCGGACTGGGCGGTGTTTGACTGCCGAGGGCGCTAGTCGGCCTTCATGCCGACTGGGCGGTGTTTGACTGCGCTAGTCGGCCCTCATGCGGACTGGGCGGTGTTTGACTGCGCTAGTCGGTCTTCATGCGGACTGGGCGGTGTTTGACTGCGCTAGTCGGCCTTCATGCGGACTGGGCGGTGTTTGACTGCGCTAGTCGGCCTTCATGCGGACTGGGCGGTGTTTGACTGCGCTAGTCGGCCTTCATACGGACTGGGCGGTGTTTGACTGCCGAGGGCGCTAGTCGGCCTTCATGCGGACTGGGCGGTGTTTGACTGCGCTAGTCGGCCTTCATGCGGACTGGGCGGTGTTTGACTGCCGAGGGCGCTTGTCGGCCTTCATGCCGACTGGGCGGTGTTTGTCTGCGCTAGTCGGTCTTCATGCGGACTGGGCGGTGTTTGACTGCGCTAGTCGGCCTTCATGCGGACTGGGCGGTGTTTGACTGCCGAGGGCGCCAGTCGGCCTTCATGCGGACTGGGCGGTGTTTGACTGCGCTAGTCGGCCTTCATGCGGACTGGGCGGTGTTTGACTGCGCTAGTCGGCCTTCATGCGGACTGGGCGGTGTTTGACTGCGCTAGTCGGCCTTCATGCGGACTGGGCGGTGTTTGACTGCGCTAGTCGGTCTTCATGCGGACTGGGCGGTGTTTGACTGCGCTAGCCGGCCTTCATGCGGACTGGGCGGTGTTTGACTGCGCTAGTCGGCCTTCATGCTGACTAGGCGGTGTTTGACTGCGCTAGTCGGCCTTCATGCGGACTGGGCGGTGTTTGACTGCCGAGGGCGCTTGTCGGCTTTCATGCCGACTGGGCGGTGTTTGACTGCGCTAGTCGGCCCTCATGCGGACTGGGCGGTGTTTGACTGCGCCAGTCGACCCTCATGCGGACTGGGCGGTGTTTGACTGCCGAGGGCGCTAGTCGGCCTTCATGCCGACTGGGCGGTGTTTGACTGCGCTAGTCGGCCCTCATGCGGACTGGGCGGTGTTTGACTACGCTAGTCGGCCTTCATGCGGACTGGGCGGTGTTTGACTGCGCTAGTCGGCCTTCATGCGGACTGGGCGGTGTTTGACTGCGCTAGTCGTCCTTCATGCGGACTGGGCGGTGTTTGACTGCCGAGGGCGATTGTCGGCCTTCATGCCGACTGGGCGGTGTTTGACTGCGCTAGTCGGCCTTCATGCGGACTGGGCCGTGTTTGACGGCCGAGGGCGCTAGTCGGTCTTCATGCGGACTGGGCGGTGTTTGACTTAGCTAGTCGGCCTTCATGCGGACTGGGCGGTGTTTGACTACGCTAGTCGGCCTTCATGTGGACTGGGCGGTGTTTGACTGCGCTAGTCGGCCTTCATGCGGACTGGGCGGTGTTTGACTGCGCTAGTCGGCCTTCATGCGGACTGGGCGGTGTTTGACTGCCGAGGGCGCTAGTCGGCCTTCATGCGGACTGGGCGGTGTTTGACTGCGCTAGTCGGCCTTCATGCGGACTGGGCGGTGTTTGACTGCGCTAGTCGGCCTTCATGCGGACTCGACGGTGTTTGACTGCCGAGGACGCTAGTCGGCCTTCATGCGGACTGGGCGGTGTTCGACTGCGCTAGTCGGTCTTCATGCGGACTGGGCGGGGTTTGACTGCGCTAGTCGGCCTTCATGCGGACTGGGCGATGTTTGACTGCGCTAGTCGGCCTTCATGCGGACTGGGCGGTGTTTGACTGCGCTAGTCGGCCTTCACGCGGACTGGGCGGTGTTTGACTGCGCTAGTCGGCCTTCATGCGGACTGGGCGGTGTTTGACTGCCGAGGGCGCTTGTCGGCCTTCATGCGGACTGGGCGGTGTTTGACTGCGCTAGTCGGCCCTCATGCGGACTAGGCGGTGTTTGGCTGCGCTAGTCGACCTTCATGCGGACTGGGCGGTGTTTGACTGCCGAGGGCGCTAGTCGGCCTTCATGCCGACTGGGCGGTGTTTGACTGCGCTAGTCGGCCCTCATGCGGACTGGGCGGTGTTTGACTGCGCTAGTCGGTCTTCATGCGGACTGGGCGGTGTTTGACTGCGCTAGTCGGCCTTCATGCGGACTGGGCGGTGTTTGACTGCGCTAGTCGGCCTTCATGCGGACTGGGCGGTGTTTGACTGCGCTAGTCGGCCTTCATACGGACTGGGCGGTGTTTGACTGCCGAGGGCGCTAGTCGGCCTTCATGCGGACTGGGCGGTGTTTGACTGCGCTAGTCGGCCTTCATGCGGACTGGGCGGTGTTTGACTGCCGAGGGCGCTTGTCGGCCTTCATGCCGACTGGGCGGTGTTTGACTGCGCTAGTCGGTCTTCATGCGGACTGGGCGGTGTTTGACTGCGCTAGTCGGCCTTCATGCGGACTGGGCGGTGTTTGACTGCCGAGGGCGCCAGTCGGCCTTCATGCGGACTGGGCGGTGTTTGACTGCGCTAGTCGGCCTTCATGCGGACTGGGCGGTGTTTGACTGCGCTAGTCGGCCTTCATGCGGACTGGGCGGTGTTTGACTGCGCTAGTCGCCCTTCATGCGGACTGGGCGGTGTTTGACTGCGCTAGTCGGCCTTCATGCGGACTGGGAAGTGTTTGACTGCGCTAGTCGGCCTTCATGCGGACTGGGCGGTGTTTGACTGCGCTAGTCGGCCTTCATGCGGACTGGGCGGTGTTTGACTGCCGAGGGCGCCAGTCGGCCTTTATGCGGACTGGGCGGTGTTTGACCGCGCTAGTCGGCCTTCATGCGGACTGGGCGGTGTTTGACTGCGCTAGTCGGCCTTCATGCGGACTGGGCGGTGTTTGACTGCGCTAGTCGGCCTTCATGCGGACTGGGCGGTGTTTGACTGCGCTAGTCGGCCTTCATGCGGACTGGGCGGTGTTTGACTGCCGAGGGCGCTTGTCGGCTTTCATGCCGACTGGGCGGTGTTTGACTGCGCTAGTCGGCCCTCATGCGGACTGGGCGGTGTTTGACTGCGCCAGTCGACCCTCATGCGGACTGGGCGGTGTTTGACTGCCGAGGGCGCTAGTCGGCCTTCATGCCGACTGGGCGGTGTTTGACTGCGCTAGTCGGCCCTCATGCGGACTGGGCGGTGTTTGACTACGCTAGTCGGCCTTCATGCGGACTGGGCGGTGTTTGACTGCGCTAGTCGGCCTTCATGCGGACTGGGCGGTGTTTGACTGCGCTAGTCGTCCTTCATGCGGACTGGGCGGTGTTTGACTGCCGAGGGCGATTGTCGGCCTTCATGCCGACTGGGCGGTGTTTGACTGCGCTAGTCGGCCTTCATGCGGACTGGGCGGTGTTTGACTGCGCTAGTCGGCCTTCATACGGACTGGGCGGTGTTTGACTGCCGAGGGCGCTAGTCGGCCTTCATGCGGGCTGGGCGGTGTTTGACTGCGCTAGTCGGCCTTCATGCGGACTGGGCGGTGTTTGACTGCCGAGGTCGCTTGTCGGCCTTCATGCGGACTGGGCGGTGTTTGACTGCGCTAGTCGGCCTTCATGCGGACTGGGCGGTGTTTGACTGCCGAGGGCGCTTGTCGGCCTTCATGCGGACTGGGCGGTGTTTGACTGCGCTAGTCGGCCCTCATGCGGACTGGGCGGTGTTTGACTGCGCTAGTCGACCTTCATGCGGACTGGGCGGTGTTTGACTGCCGAGGGCGCTAGTCGGCCCTCATGCGGACTGGGCGGTGTTTGACTGCGCTAGTCGGCCTTCATGCGGACTGGGCGGTGTTTGACTGCGCTAGTCGACCTTCATGCGGACTGGGCGGTGTTTGACTGCCGAGGGCGCTAGTCGGCCTTCATGCCGACTGGGCGGTGTTTGACTGCGCTAGTCGGCCCTCATGCGGACTGGGCGGTGTTTGACTGCGCTAGTCGGCCTTCATGCGGACTCGGCGGTGTTTGACTGCGCTAGTCGGCCTTCATGCGGACTGGGCGGTGTTCGACTGCGCTAGTCGGTCTTCATGCGGACTGGGCGGGGTTTGACTGCGCTAGTCGGCCTTCATGCGGGCTGGGCGGTGTTTGACTGCGCTAGTCGGCCTTCATGCGGACTGGGCGGTGTTTGACTGCCGAGGTCGCTTGTCGGCCTTCATGCGGACTGGGCGGTGTTTGACTGCGCTAGTCGGCCTTCATGCGGTCTGGGCGGTGTTGGCTGCGCTAGTCGGCCTTCATGCGGACTGGGCGGTGTTTGACTGCGCTAGTCGGTCTTCATGAGGACTGGGCGGTGTTTGACTGCGCTAGCCGGCCTTCATGCGAACTGGTCGGTGTTTGACTGCCGAGGGCGCTAGTCGGCCTTCATGCGGACTGGGCGGTGTTTGACTGCCGAGGGCGCTAGTCGGCCTTCATGCGGACTGGGCGGTGTTTGACTGCCGAGGGCGCTAGTCGGCCTTCATGCGGACTGGGCGGTGTTTGACTGCCGAGGGCGCTAGTCGGCCTTCATGTGGACTGGGCGGTGTTTGACTGCCGAGGGCGCTAGTCGGCCTTCATGCGAACTGGGCGGTGTTTGACTGCCGAGGGCGCTAGTCGGCCTTCATGCGGACTGGGCGGTGTTTGACTGCCGAGGGCGCTAGTCGGCCTTCATGCGGACTGGGCGGTGTTTGACTGCGCTAGTCGGCCTTCATGCGGACTGGGCGGTGTTTGACTGCGCTAGTCGGCCTTCATGCGGACTGGACGGTGTTTGACTGCGCTAGTCGGCCTTCATGCGGACTGGGCGGTGTTTGACTGCGCTAGTCGGCCTTCATGCGGACTGGGCGGTGTTTGACTGCGCTAGTCGGCCTTCATGCGGACTGGGCCGTGTTTGACTGCCGAGGGCGCTAGTCGGTCTTCATGCGGACTGGGCGGTGTTTGACTGCGCTAGTCGGCCTTCATGCGGACTGGGCCGTGTTTGACGGCCGAGGGCGCTAGTCGGTCTTCATGCGGACTGGGCGGTGTTTGACTTAGCTAGTCGGCCTTCGTGCGGACTGGGCGGTGTTTGACTACGCTAGTCGGCCTTCATGTGGACTGGGCGGTGTTTGACTGCGCTAGTCGGCCTTCATGCGGACTGGGCGGTGTTTGACTGCCGAGGGCGCTAGTCGGCCTTCATGCGGACTGGGCGGTGTTTGACTGCGCTAGTCGGCCTTCATGCGGACTGGGCGGTGTTTGACTGCGCTAGTCGGCCTTCATGCGGACTCGGCGGTGTTTGACTGCCGAGGACGCTAGTCGGCCTTCATGCGGACTGGGCGGTGTTCGACTGCGCTAGTCGGTCTTCATGCGGACTGGGCGGGGTTTGACTGCGCTAGTCGGCCTTCATGCGGACTGGGCGATGTTTGACTGCGCTAGTCGGCCTTCATGCGGACTGGGCGGTGTTTGACTGCGCTAGTCGGCCTTCATGCGGACTGGGCGGTGTTTGACTGCGCTAGTCGGCCTTCATGCGGACTGGGCGGTGTTTGACTGCCGAGGGCGCTTGTCGCCCTTCATGCGGACTGGGCGGTGTTTGACTGCGCTAGTCGGCCCTCATGCGGACTAGGCGGTGTTTGGCTGCGCTAGTCGACCTTCATGCGGACTGGGCGGTGTTTGACTGCCGAGGGCGCTAGTCGGCCTTCATGCCGACTGGGCGGTGTTTGACTGCGCTAGTCGGCCCTCATGCGGACTGGGCGGTGTTTGACTGCGCTAGTCGGTCTTCATGCGGACTGGGCGGTGTTTGACTGCGCTAGTCGGCCTTCATGCGGACTGGGCGGTGTTTGACTGCGCTAGTCGGCCTTCATGCGGACTGGGCGGTGTTTGACTGCGCTAGTCGGCCTTCATACGGACTGGGCGGTGTTTGACTGCCGAGGGCGCTTGTCGGCCTTCATGCGGACTGGGCGGTGTTTGACTGCGCTAGTCGGCCTTCATGCGGACTGGGCGGTGTTTGACTGCCGAGGGCGCTTGTCGGCCTTCATGCCGACTGGGCGGTGTTTGACTGCGCTAGTCGGTCTTCATGCGGACTGGGCGGTGTTTGACTGCGCTAGTCGGCCATCATGCGGACTGGGCGGTGTTTGACTGCCGAGGGCGCCAGTCGGCCTTCATGCGGACTGGGCGGTGTTTGACTGCGCTAGTCGGCCTTCATGCGGACTGGGCGGTGTTTGACTGCGCTAGTCGGCCTTCATGCGGACTGGGCGGTGTTTGACTGCGCTAGTCGGCCTTCATGCGGACTGGGCGGTGTTTGACTGCGCTAGTCGGTCTTCATGCGGACTGGGCGGTGTTTGACTGCGCTAGCCGGCCTTCATGCGGACTGGGCGGTGTTTGACTGCGCTAGTCGGCCTTCATGCTGACTGGGCGGTGTTTGACTGCGCTAGTCGGCCTTCATGCGGACTGGGCGGTGTTTGACTGCCGAGGGCGCTTGTCGGCTTTCATGCCGACTGGGCGGTGTTTGACTGCGCTAGTCGGCCCTCATGCGGACTGGGCGGTGTTTGACTGCGCCAGTCGACCCTCATGCGGACTGGGCGGTGTTTGACTGCCGAGGGCGCTAGTCGGCCTTCATGCCGACTGGGCGGTGTTTGACTGCGCTAGTCGGCCCTCATGCGGACTGGGCGGTGTTTGACTACGCTAGTCGGCCTTCATGCGGACTGGGCGGTGTTTGACTGCGCTAGTCGGCCTTCATGCGGACTGGGCGGTGTTTGACTGCGCTAGTCGTCCTTCATGCGGACTGGGCGGTGTTTGACTGCCGAGGGCGATTGTCGGCCTTCATGCCGACTGGGCGGTGTTTGACTGCGCTAGTCGGCCTTCATGCGGACTGGGCGGTGTTTGACTGCGCTAGTCGGCCTTCATACGGACTGGGCGGTGTTTGACTGCCGAGGGCGCTAGTCGGCCTTCATGCGGGCTGGGCGGTGTTTGACTGCGCTAGTCGGCCTCCATGCGGACTGGGCGGTGTTTGACTGCCGAGGTCGCTTGTCGGCCTTCATGCGGACTGGGCGGTGTTTGACTGCGCTAGTCGGCCTTCATGCGGACTGGGCGGTGTTTGACTGCCGAGGGCGCTTGTCGGCCTTCATGCGGACTGGGCGGTGTTTGACTGCGCTAGTCGGCCCTCATGCGGACTGGGCGGTGTTTGACTGCGCTAGTCGACCTTCATGCGGACTGGGCGGTGTTTGACTGCCGAGGGCGCTAGTCGGCCCTCATGCGGACTGGGCGGTGTTTGACTGCGCTAGTCGGCCTTCATGCGGACTGGGCGGTGTTTGACTGCGCTAGTCGACCTTCATGCGGACTGGGCGGTGTTTGACTGCCGAGGGCGCTAGTCGGCCTTCATGCCGACTGGGCGGTGTTTGACTGCGCTAGTCGGCCCTCATGCGGACTGGGCGGTGTTTGACTGCGCTAGTCGGCCTTCATGCGGACTCGGCGGTGTTTGACTGCGCTAGTCGGCCTTCATGCGGACTGGGCGGTGTTCGACTGCGCTAGTCGGTCTTCATGCGGACTGGGCGGGGTTTGACTGCGCTAGTCGGCCTTCATGCGGACTGGGCGATGTTTGACTGCGCTAGTCGGCCTTCATGCGGACTGGGCGGTGTTTGACTGCGCTAGTCGGCCTTCATGCGGACTGGGCGGTGTTTGACCGCGCTAGTCGGCCTTCATGCGGACTGGGCGGTGTTTGACTGCCGAGGGCGCTTGTCGGCCTTCATGCGGACTGGGCGGTGTTTGACTGCGCTAGTCGGCCCTCATGCGGACTAGGCGGTGTTTGGCTGCGCTAGTCGACCTTCATGCGGACTGGGCGGTGTTTGACTGCCGAGGGCGCTAGTCGGCCTTCATGCCGACTGGGCGGTGTTTGACTGCGCTAGTCGGCCCTCATGCGGACTGGGCGGTGTTTGACTGCGCTAGTCGGTCTTCATGCGGACTGGGCGGTGTTTGACTGCGCTAGTCGGCCTTCATGCGGACTGGGCGGTGTTTGACTGCGCTAGTCGGCCTTCATGCGGACTGGGCGATGTTTGACTGCGCTAGTCGGCCTTCATACGGACTGGGCGGTGTTTGAGTGCCGAGGGCGCTAGTCGGCCTTCATGCGGACTGGGCGGTGTTTGACTGCGCTAGTCGGCCTTCATGCGGCTGGGCGGTGTTTGACTGCCGAGGGCGCTTGTCGGCCTTCATGCCGACTGGGCGGTGTTTGACTGCGCTAGTCGGTCTTCATGCGGACTGGGCGGTGTTTGACTGCGCTAGTCGGCCTTCATGCGGACTGGGCGGTGTTTGACTGCCGAGGGCGCCAGTCGGCCTTCATGCGGACTGGGCGGTGTTTGACTGCGCTAGTCGGCCTTCATGCGGACTGGGCGGTGTTTGACTGCGCTAGTCGGCCTTCATGCGGACTGGGCGGTGTTTGACTGCGCTAGTCGGCCTTCATGCGGACTGGGCGGTGTTTGACTGCGCTAGTCGGTCTTCATGCGGACTGGGCGGTGTTTGACTGCGCTAGCCGGCCTTCATGCGGACTGGGCGGTGTTTGACTGCGCTAGTCGGCCTTCATGCTGACTGGGCGGTGTTTGACTGCGCTAGTCGGCCTTCATGCGGACTGGGCGGTGTTTGACTGCCGAGGGCGCTTGTCGGCTTTCATGCCGACTGGGCGGTGTTTGACTGCGCTAGTCGGCCCTCATGCGGACTGGGCGGTGTTTGACTGCGCCAGTCGACCCACATGTGGACTGGGCGGTGTTTGACTGCCGAGGGCGCTAGTCGGCCTTCATGCCGACTGGGCGGTGTTTGACTGCGCTAGTCGGCCCTCATGCGGACTGGGCGGTGTTTGACTACGCTAGTCGGCCTTCATGCGGACTGGGCGGTGTTTGACTGCGCTAGTCGGCCTTCATGCGGACTGGGCGGTGTTTGACTGCGCTAGTCGGCCTTCATGCGGACTGGGCGGTGTTTGACTGCCGAGGGCGATTGTCGGCCTTCATGCCGACTGGGCGGTGTTTGACTGCGCTAGTCGGCCTTCATGCGGACTGGGCGGTGTTTGACTGCGCTAGTCGGCCTTCATACGGACTGGGCGGTGTTTGACTGCCGAGGGCGCTAGTCGGCCTTCATGCGGGCTGGGCGGTGTTTGACTGCGCTAGTCGGCCTTCATGCGGACTGGACGGTGTTTGGCTGCCGAGGTCGCTTGTCGGCCTTCATGCGGACTGGGCGGTGTTTGACTGCGCTAGTCGGCCTTCATGCGGACTGGGCGGTGTTTGACTGCGCTAGTCGGCCTTCATGCGGACTGGGCGGTGTTTGACTGCCGAGGGCGCTTGTCGGCCTTCATGCGGACTGGGCGGTGTTTGACTGCGCTAGTCGGCCCTCATGCGGACTGGGCGGTGTTTGACTGCGCTAGTCGACCTTCATGCGGACTGGGCGGTGTTTGACTGCCGAGGGCGCTAGTCGGCCCTCATGCGGACTGGGCGGTGTTTGACTGCGCTAGACGGCCTTCATGCCGACTGGGCGGTGTTTGACTGCGCTAGTCGGCCTTCATGCGGACTGGGCGGTGTTTGACTGCGCTAGTCGGCCTTCATGCGGACTGGGCGGTGTTTGACTGCGCTAGTCGGCCTTCATACGGACTGGGCGGTGTTTGGCTGCAGAGGGCGCTAGTCGGTCTTCATGCGGACTGGGCGGTGTTTGACTTCCGAGGGCGCTAGTCGGCCTTCATGCGGACTGGGCGGTGTTGGACTGCCGAGGGCGCTAGTCGGCCTTCATGCGGACTGGGCGGTGTTTGACTGCGCTAGTCGGCCTTCATGCGGACTAGGCGGTGTTTGACTGCGCTAGTCGGCCTTCATACGGACTGGGCGGTGTTTGACTGCGCTAGTCGGCCGTCATGCGGACTGGGCGGTGTTTGACTGCGCTAGTCGGTCTTCATGCGGACTGGGCGGTGTTTGACTGCGCTAGTCGGCCTTCATGCTGACTGGGCGGTGTTTGACTGCGCTAGTCGGCCTTCATGCAGACTGTGCGGTGTTTGACTGCCGAGGGCGCTTGTCGGCCTTCATGCCGACTGGGCGGTGTTTGACTGCGCTAGTCGGCCCTCATGCGGACTGGGCGGTGTTTGACTGCGCTAGTCGACCTTCATGCGGACTGGGCGGTGTTTGACTGCCGAGGGCGCTAATCGGCCTTCATGCCGACTGGGCGGTGATTGACTGCGCTAGTCGGCCCTCATGCGGACTGGGCGGTGTTTGACTGCGCTAGTCGGCCTTCATGCGGACTTGGCGGTGTTTGACTGCGCTAGTCGGCCTTCATGCGGACTGGGCGGTGTTTGACTGCGCTAGTCGGCCTTCATGCATACTGGGCGGTGTTTGACTGCGCTAGTCGGCCTTCATGCGGACTGGGTTGTGTTTGACTGCGCTAGTCGGACTTCATGCGGACTGGGCGGTGTTTGACTGCGCTAGTCGGCCTTCATACGGACTGGGCGGTGTTTGACTGCCGAGGGCGCTAGTCGGCCTTCATGCGGACTGGGCGGTGTTTGACTGCGCTAGTCGGTCTTCATGCGGACTGGGCGGTGTTTGACTGCCGAGGCCGCTTGTCGGCCTTCATGCGACTGGGCGGTGTTTGACTGCGCTAGTCGGTCTTCATGCGGACTGGGTGGTGTTTGACTGCGCTAGTCGGCCTTCATGCGCACTGGGCGGTGTTTGACTGAGCTAGTCGGCCTTCATGCGGACTGGGCAGTGTTTGACTGCCGAGGGCGATAGTCGGCCTTCATGCGGACTGGGCGGTGTTTGACTGCCGAGGGCGCTAGTCGGCCTTCATGCGGACTGGGCGGTGTTTGACTGCAGAGGGCGCTAGTCGGCCTTCTTGCGGACTGGGCGGTGTTTGACTGCGCTAGTCGGCCTTCAAGCGGACTGGGCGGTGTTTGACTGCGCTAGTCGGCCTTCATGCGGACTGGGCGGTGTTTGACTGCGCTAGTCGGCCTTCGTGCGGACTGGGCGGTGTTTGACTGCCGAGGGCGCTAGTCGGCCTTCTTGCGGACTGGGCGGTGTTTGACTGCGCTAGTCGGCCTTCATGCGGAGTGGGTGGTGTTTGACTGCGCTAGTCGGGCTTCATGCGGACTGGGCGGTGTTTGACGGCGCTAGTCGGCTTTCATGCGGACTGGGCAGTGTTTGACTGCCGAGGGCGCTAGTCGGCCTTCATGCGGATTGGGCGGTGTTTGACTGCCGAGGGCGCTAGTCGGCCTTCATGCGGACTGGGCGGTGTTTGACTGCCGAGGGCGCTAGTCGGCCTTCTTGCGGACTGGGCGGTGTTTGACTGCGCTTGTCGGCCTTCATACGGACTGGGCGGTGTTTGACTGCGCTAGTCGGCTTTCATGCGGACTGGGCGGTGTTTGACTGCGCTAGTCGGCCTTCATGCGGACTGGGCGGTGTTTGACTGCTGAGGGCGCTAGTCGGCCTTCATACGGACTGGGCGGTGTTTGACTGCGCTAGTCGGCCTTCATGCGGACTGGGCGGTGTTTGACTGCGCTAGTCGGCCTTCATGCGGACTGGGCGGTGTTTGACTGCGCTAGTCGGCCTTCATGCGGACTGGGCGGTGTTTGACTGCCGAGGGCGCTTGTCGGCCTTCATGGCGACTGGGCGGTGTTCGACTGCGCTAGTCGGCCTTCATGCGGACTAGGCGGTGTTTGACTGCGCTAGTCGGCCTTCATGCGGACTGGGCGGTGTTTGACTGCGCTAGTCGGCCTTCATGCGGACTGGGCGGTGTTTGACTGCCGAGGGCGCTAGTCGGCCTTCATACGGACTGGGCGGTGTTTGACTGCGCTAGTCGGCCTTCATGCGGACTGGGCGGTGTTTGACTGCGCTAGTCGGCCTACATGCGGACTGGGCGGTGTTTGACTGCGCTAGTCGGACTTCATGCGGACTGGGCGGTGTTTGACTGCCGAGGGCGCTAGTCGGCCTTCATACGGACTGGGCGGTGTTTGACTGCGCTAGTCGGCCTTCATGCGGACTGGGCGGTGTTTGACTGCGCTAGTCGGCCTTCATGCGGACTGGGCGGTGTTTGACTGCGCTAGTCGGCCTTCATGCGGACTGGGCGGTGTTTGACTGCCGAGGGCGCTTGTCGGCCTTCATGCCGACTGGGCGGTGTTTGACTGCGCTAGTCGGCCTTCATGCGGACTGGGCGGTGTTTGACTGCCGAGGGCGCTAGTCGGCCTTCTTGCGGACTGGGCGGTGTTTGACTGCGCTAGTCGGCCTTCATGCGGACTGGGCGATGTTTGACTGCGCTAGTCGGCCTTCATGCGGACTGGGCGGTGTTTGACTGCCGAGGGCGCTTGTCGGCCTTCATGCCGCCTGGGCGGTGTTTGACTGCGCTAGTCGGCCTTCATGCGGACTGGGCGGTGTTTGACTGCGCTAGTCGGCTTTCATGCGGACTGGGCGGTGTTTGAATGCGCTAGTCGGCCTTCATGCGGACTGGGCGGTGTTTGACTGCCGAGGGCGCTTGTCGGCCTTCATGCCGACTGGGCGGTGTTTGACTGCGCTAGTCGGCCTTCATGCGGACTGGGCGGTGTTTGACTGCCGAGGGCGCTAGTCGGCCTTCTTGCGGACTGGGCGGTTTTTGACTGCGCTAGTCGGCCTTCATGCGGACTGGGCGATGTTTGACTGCGCTAGTCGGCCTTCATGCGGACTGGGCGGTGTTTGACTGCCGAGGGCGCTTGTCGGCCTTCATGCCGCCTGGGCCATGTTTGACTGCGCTAGTCGGCCTTCATGCGGACTGGGCGGTGTTTGACTGCGCTAGTCGGCCTTCATGCGGACTGGGCGGTGTTTGACTGCGCTAGTCGGCCTTCATGCGGACTGGGCGGTGTTTGACTGCCGAGGGCGCTTGTCGGCCTTCATGCCGCCTGGGCGGTGTTTGACTGCGCTAGTCGGCCTTCATGCGGACTGGGCGGTGTTTGACTGCCGAGGGCGCTAGTCGGCCTTCATGCGGACTGGGCGGTGTTTGACTGCCGAGGGCGCTAGTCGGCCTTCTTGCGGACTGGGCGGTGTTTGACTGCGCTAGTCGGCCTTCATGCGGACTGGGCGGTGTTTGACTGCCGAGGGCGCTAGTCGGCCTTCATGCGGACTGGGCGGTGTTTGACTGCGCTAGTCGGCCGTCATGCGGACAGGGCGGTGTTTGACTGCCGAGGGCGCTTGTCGGCCTTCATGCCGCCTGGGCGGTGTTTGACTGCGCTAGTCGGCCTTCATGCGGACTGGGCGGTGTTTGACTGCGCTAGTCGGCCTTCAAGCGGACTGGGCGGTGTTTGACTGCGCTAGTCGGCCTTCATGCGGACTGGGCGGTGTTTGACTGCCGAGGGCGCTAGTCGGCTTTCTTGCGGACTGGGCGGTGTTTGACTGCGCTAGTCGGCCTTCATGCGGACTGGGCGGTGTTTGACTGCGCTAGTCGGCCTTCATGCGGACTGGGCGGTGTTTGACTGCCGAGGGCGCTAGTCGGCTTTCTTGCGGACTGGGCGGTGTTTGACTGCGCTAGTCGGCCTTCATGTGGACTGGGCGGTGTTTGACTGCCGAGGGCGCTAGTCGGCCTTCTTGCGGACTGGGCGGTGTTTGACTGCGCTTGTCGGCCTTCATACGGACTGGGCGGTGTTTGACTGCGCTAGTCGGCTTTCATGCGGACTGGGCGATGTTTGACTGCGCTAGTCGGCCTTCATGCGGACTGGGCGGTGTTTGACTGCTGAGGGCGCTAGTCGGCCTTCATACGGACTGGGCGGTGTTTGACTGCGCTAGTCGGCCTTCATGCGGACTGGGCGGTGTTTGACTGCGCTAGTCGGCCTTCATGCGGACTGGGCGGTGTTTGACTGCGCTAGTCGGCCTTCATGCGGACTGGGCGGTGTTTGACTGCCGAGGGCGCTTGTCGGCCTTCATGGCGACTGGGCGGTGTTCGACTGCGCTAGTCGGCCTTCATGCGGACTAGGCGGTGTTTGACTGCGCTAGTCGGCCTTCATGCGGACTGGGCGGTGTTTGACTGCGCTAGTCGGCCTTCATGCGGACTGGGCGGTGTTTGACTGCCGAGGGCGCTAGTCGGCCTTCATACGGACTGGGCGGTGTTTGACTGCGCTAGTCGGCCTTCATGCGGACTGGGCGGTGTTTGACTGCGCTAGTCGGCCTTCATGCGGACTGGGCGGTGTTTGACTGCGCTAGTCGGACTTCATGCGGACTGGGCGGTGTTTGACTGCCGAGGGCGCTAGTCGGCCTTCATACGGACTGGGCGGTGTTTGACTGCGCTAGTCGGCCTTCATGCGGACTGGGCGGTGTTTGACTGCGCTAGTCGGCCTTCATGCGGACTGGGCGGTGTTTGACTGCGCTAGTCGGCCTTCATGCGGACTGGGCGGTGTTTGACTGCCGAGGGCGCTTGTCGGCCTTCATGCCGACTGGGCGGTGTTTGACTGCGCTAGTCGGCCTTCATGCGGACTGGGCGGTGTTTGACTGCCGAGGGCGCTAGTCGGCCTTCTTGCGGACTGGGCGGTGTTTGACTGCGCTAGTCGGCCTTCATGCGGACTGGGCGATGTTTGACTGCGCTAGTCGGCCTTCATGCGGACTGGGCGGTGTTTGACTGCCGAGGGCGCTTGTCGGCCTTCATGCCGCCTGGGCGGTGTTTGACTGCGCTAGTCGGCCTTCTTGCGGACTGGGCGGTGTTTGACTGCGCTAGTCGGCTTTCATGCGGACTGGGCGGTGTTTGACTGCGCTAGTCGGCCTTCATGCGGACTGGGCGGTGTTTGACTGCCGAGGGCGCTTGTCGGCCTTCATGCCGACTGGGCGGTGTTTGACTGCGCTAGTCGGCCTTCATGCGGACTGGGCGGTGTTTGACTGCCGAGGGCGCTAGTCGGCCTTCTTGCGGACTGGGCGGTTTTTGACTGCGCTAGTCGGCCTTCATGCGGACTGGGCGATGTTTGACTGCGCTAGTCGGCCTTCATGCGGACTGGGCGGTGTTTGACTGCCGAGGGCGCTTGTCGGCCTTCATGCCGCCTGGGCCATGTTTGACTGCGCTAGTCGGCCTTCATGCGGACTGGGCGGTGTTTGACTGCGCTAGTCGGCCTTCATGCGGACTGGGCGGTGTTTGACTGCGCTAGTCGGCCTTCATGCGGACTGGGCGGTGTTTGACTGCCGAGGGCGCTTGTCGGCCTTCATGCCGCCTGGGCGGTGTTTGACTGCGCTAGTCGGCCTTCATGCGGACTGGGCGGTGTTTGACTGCCGAGGGCGCTAGTCGGCCTTCATGCGGACTGGGCGGTGTTTGACTGCCGAGGGCGCTAGTCGGCCTTCTTGCGGACTGGGCGGTGTTTGACTGCGCTAGTCGGCCTTCATGCGGACTGGGCGGTGTTTGACTGCCGAGGGCGCTAGTCGGCCTTCATGCGGACTGGGCGGTGTTTGACTGCGCTAGTCGGCCGTCATGCGGACAGGGCGGTGTTTGACTGCCGAGGGCGCTTGTCGGCCTTCATGCCGCCTGGGCGGTGTTTGACTGCGCTAGTCGGCCTTCATGCGGACTGGGCGGTGTTTGACTGCGCTAGTCGGCCTTCAAGCGGACTGGGCGGTGTTTGACTGCGCTAGTCGGCCTTCATGCGGACTGGGCGGTGTTTGACTGCCGAGGGCGCTAGTCGGCTTTCTTGCGGACTGGGCGGTGTTTGACTGCGCTAGTCGGCCTTCATGCGGACTGGGCGGTGTTTGACTGCGCTAGTCGGCCTTCATGCGGACTGGGCGGTGTTTGACTGCCGAGGGCGCTAGTCGGCTTTCTTGCGGACTGGGCGGTGTTTGACTGCGCTAGTCGGCCTTCATGCGGACTGGGCGATGTTTGACTGCGCTAGTCGGCCTTCATGCGGACTGGGCGGTGTTTGACTGCCGAGGGCGCTAGTCGGCCTTCTTGCGGACTGGGCGGTGTTTGACTGCGCTAGTCGGCCTTCATGCGGACTGGGCGGTGTTTGACTGCCGAGGGCGCCAGTCGGCCTTCATGCGGACTGGGCGGTGTTTGACTGCGCTAGTCGGCCGTCATGCGGACTGGGCGGTGTTTGACTGCCGAGGGCGCTTGTCGGCCTTCATGCCGCCTGGGCGGTGTTTGACTGCGCTAGTCGGCCTTCATGCGGACTGGGCGGTGTTTGACTGCCGAGGGCGCTAGTCGGCTTTCTTGCGGACTGGGCGGTGTTTGACTGCGCTAGTCGGCCTTCATGCGGACTGGGCGGTGTTTGACTGCGCTAGTCGGCCTTCAAGCGGACTGGGCGGTGTTTGACTGCGCTAATCGGCCTTCATGCGGACTGGGCGATGTTTGACTGCGCTAGTCGGCCTTCATGCGGACTGGGCGGTGTTTGACTGCCGAGGGCGCTAGTCGGCCTTCTTGCGGACTGGGCGGTGTTTGACTGCGCTAGTCGGCCTTCATGCGGACTGGGCGGTGTTTGACTGCCGAGGGCGCTAGTCGGCTTTCTTGCGGACTGGGCGGTGTTTGACTGCGCTAGTCGGCCTTTATGCGGACTGGGCGGTGTTTGACTGCGCTAGTCGGCCTTCATGCGGACTGGGCGGTGTTTGACTGCCGAGGGCGCTAGTCGGCCTTCATGCGGACTGGGCGGTGTTTGACTGCCGAGGGCGCTAGTCGGCCTTCTTGCGGACTGGGCGGTGTTTGACTGCGCTAGTCGGCCTTCATGCGGACTGGGCGGTGTTTGACTGCCGAGGGCGCTAGTCGGCCTTCATGCGGACTGGGCGGTGTTTGACTGCGCTAGTCGGCCGTCATGCGGACTGGGCGGTGTTTGACTGCCGAGGGCGCTTGTCGGCCTTCATGCCGCCTGGGCGGTGTTTGACTACGCTAGTCGGCCTTCATGTGGACTGGGCGGTGTTTGACTGCGCTAGTCGGCCTTCAAGCGGACTGGGCGGTGTTTGACTGCGCTAGTCGGCCTTCATGCGGACTGGGCGGTGTTTGACTGCCGAGGGCGCTAGTCGGCTTTCTTGCGGACTGGGCGGTGTTTGACTGCGCTAGTCGGCCTTCATGCGGACTGGGCGGTGTTTGACTGCGCTAGTCGGCCTTCAAGCGGACTGGGCGATGTTTGACTGCGCTAGTCGGCCTTCATGCGGACTGGGCGGTGTTTGACTGCCGAGGGCGCTAGTCGGCCTTCTTGCGGACTGGGCGGTGTTTGACTGCGCTAGTCGGCCTTCATGCGGACTGGGCGGTGTTTGACTGCCGAGGGCGCTAGTCGGCCTTCATGCGGACTGGGCGGTGTTTGACTGCGCTAGTCGGCCGTCATGCGGACTGGGCGGTGTTTGACTGCCGAGGGCGCTTGTCGGCCTTCATGCCGCCTGGGCGGTGTTTGGCTGCGCTAGTCGGCCTTCATGCGGACTGGGCGGTGTTTGACTGCGCTAGTCGGCCTTCAAGCGGACTGGGCGGTGTTTGACTGCGCTAGTCGGCCTTCATGCGGACTGGGCGGTGTTTGACTGCCGAGGGCGCTAGTCGGCTTTCTTGCGGACTGGGCGGTGTTTGACTGCGCTAGTCGGCCTTTATGCGGACTGGGCGGTGTTTGACTGCGCTAGTCGGCCTTCAAGCGGACTGGGCGGTGTTTGACTGCGCTAGTCGGCCTTCATGCGGACTGGGCGATGTTTGACTGCGCTAGTCGGCCTTCATGCGGACTGGGCGGTGTTTGACTGCCGAGGGCGCTAGTCGGCCTTCTTGCGGACTGGGCGGTGTTTGACTGCGCTAGTCGGCCTTCATGCGGACTGGGCGGTGTTTGACTGCGCTAGTCGGCCTTCATGCGGACTGGGCGGTGTTTGACTGCGCTAGTCGGCCTTCATGCGGACTGGGCGGTGTTTGACTGCCGAGGGCGCTAGTCGGCCTTCATGCGGACTGGGCGGTGTTTGACTGCCGAGGGCGCTAGTCGGCCTTCATGCGGACTGGGCGGTGTTTGACTGCCGAGGGCGCTAGTCGGCCTTCTTGAGGACTGGGCGGTGTTTGACTGCGCTAGTCGGCCTTCATGCGGACTGGGCGGTGTTTGACTGCGCTTGTCGGCCTTCATACGGACTAGGCGGTGTTTGACTGCGCTAGTCGGCCTTCATGCGGACTGGGCGATGTTTGACTGCCGAGGGCGCTAGTCGGCCTTCATACGGACTGGGCGGTGTTTGACTGCGCTAGTCGGCCTTCATGCGGACTGGGCGGTGTTTGACTGCGCTAGTCGGCCTTCGTGCGGACTGGGCGGTGTTTGACTGCGCTAGTCGGCCTTCATGCGGACTGGGCGATGTTTGACTGCGCTAGTCGGCCTTCATGCGGACTGGGCGGTGTTTGACTGCCGAGGGCGCTAGTCGGCTTTCTTGCGGACTGGGCGGTGTTTGACTGCGCTAGTCGGCCTTCATGCGGACTGGGCGATGTTTGACTGCGCTAGTCGGCCTTCATGCGGACTGGGCGGTGTTTGACTGCCGAGGGCGCTTGTCGGCCTTCATGCCGCCTGGGCGGTGTTTGACTGCGCTAGTCGGCCTTCATGCGGACTGGGCGGTGTTTGACTGCGCTAGTCGGCCTTCATGCGGACTGGGCGGTGTTTGACTGTCGAGGGCGCTAGTCGGCCTTCTTGCGGACTGGGCGGTGTTTGACTGCGCTAGTCGGCCTTCATGCGGACTGGGCGGTGTTTGACTGCGCTAGTCGGCCTTCATGCGGACTGGGCGGTGTTTGACTGCGCTAGTCGGCCTTCATGCGGACTGGGCGGTGTTTGACTGCGCTAGTCGGCCTTCATGCGGACTGGGCGGTGTTTGACTGCCGAGGGCGCTAGTCGGCCTTCTTGCGGACTGGGCGGTGTTTGTCTGCGCTAGTCGGCCTTCATGCGGACTGGGCGGTGTTTGACTGCGCTTGTCGGCCTTCATACGGACTGGGCGGTGTTTGACTGCGCTAGTCGGCCTTCATGCGGACTGGGCGGTGTTTGACTGCCGAGGGCGCTAGTCGGCCTTCTTGCGGACTGGGCGGTGTTTGTCTGCGCTAGTCGGCCTTCATGCGGACTGGGCGGTGTTTGGCTGCGCTTGTCGGCCTTCATACGGACTGGGCGGTGTTTGACTGCGCTAGTCGGCCTTCATGCGGACTGGGCGATGTTTGACTGCCGAGGGCGCTAGTCGGCCTTCATGCGGACTGGGCGGTGTTTGACTGCGCTAGTCAGTCTTCATGCGGACTGGAAGGTGTTTGACTGCGCTAGTCGGCTTTCATGCGGACTGGGCGGTGTTTGACTGCGCTAGTCGGTCTTCATGCGGACTGGACGGTGTTTGACTGCGCTAGTCGGCCTTCATGCGGACTGGGCGGTGTTTGACTGCCGAGGGCGCTTGTCGGCCTTCATGCCGACTGGGCGGTGTTTAACTGCGCTAGTCGGCCCTCATGCGGACTGGGCGGTGTTTGACTGCGCTAGTCGGCCTTCATGCGGACTGGGCGGTGTTTGACTGCCAAGGGCGCTAGTCGGCCTTCTTGCGGACTGGGCGGTGTTTGACTGCGCTAGTCGGCCTTCATGCGGACTGGGCGGTGTTTGACTGCGCTAGTCGGCCTTCATGCGGACTGGGCGGTGTTTGACTGCGCTAGTCGGCCTTCATGCGGACTGGGTGGTATTTGCCTGCGCTAGTCGGCCTTCATGCGGACTGGGCGGTGTTTGACTGCGCTAGTCGGCCTTCATGCGGACTGGGCGGTGTTTGACTGCCGAGGGCGCTAGTCGGCCTTCATGCGGACTGGGCGGTGTTTGACTGCCGAGGGCGGTAGTCGGCCTTCATGCGGACTAGGCGGTGTTTGACTGCCGAGGGCGGTAGTCGGCCTTCATGTGGACTGGGCGGTGTTTGACTGCGCTAGTCGGCCTTCATGTCTCATGTAATAACAGTCGGCCTTTATTCAAATGTGAATAACTCTCATGAGTCAAATACGTACATCATTATAATTTTGTATTTTATTTGCGTCCGTTTCTTTGTGTGTAGCAACAGGTCTGTGTGTATATATGTTATGTTAGAGGTGACCCTTCTCGAGGAAATCCCTTCCAGGGGAACCTCGCAGCAAAAAGATCTTTAAATCATAAAAAAATAATAGATATATACCACATTATAATTCCAGTATTGCAAACAGTTCTTTACACCTGTTGCGTCGCGCGGTCATGGCACTAACACCCCCCCCCCACCCCTACCACCACCACCTCCAACAGTCCAACGGCACCAAAAGTAGTCCCATTTATTAATTTTGACCGACTATATGTCTAAATAGTTCCAAATGCTAATTAAACAGAAAGGCAGGTTCTTTTGTCTTCATACCGATATTGCTTGCTTAATCAGATAGGAGCCGGCGAGAACAGTACGGCACTAGTACACCTCTGACGGCGTCAAAAGTTGGCCCAGCTATTAATTTTTACCTAGTATATGTCTGAATGTTTCCAAATAGTCCTAGGGTATTTATTTTCACGGCACATATTCTGTCTGTATCGAAAAAGCTTGCGTAAACCGATCGCATCCGCAAGAATCTCACGGCGCACAGCCAAACTGGGCAGTGCTTTTTCTCTCGCCAACTCCATCCGCATGGCGTCGCCACTGTCGCTTGCATACCGGAAGTTGCCATTGGGCTGTACTGAGTGTGGCGTCTTATCATAGTAAGGTCTTTGATAATGGTCAGTAAAAAAATTCGTCTTGGACACCCATGTATTTGTGGGGGTGCAGCCCCATTCCGGTTCTAATTTTTGTCCGAGGCCCCCTGCCCCCCCCGCTTCCCTTGCCCCATCGGTCCAGTGGATCCCCTCCATTCATAAATTGCTGCTACTCGTGCTCACCGTGACATGTGCTGCTCAGCGCTACCTGGCGACGTTAATAAGCTCTTTCCGATTGTCTACTTCTGTCACCAGTGGATGATGCTCAACTTTTATCTAGTTCGGTTTCCTCTGTCTCTTCTTCTGTTATTACATTCCGACAAAATCCACTGATCTGATTGCTACAACTATCGTATTCTAAAGTAGATTATTACCTTCATCCTTGAAGAGTTCCAAAATTTGAGCGTCATTATCCGGTAGCCGTGAGATGGCAGCACAACTCAAGGACAAATTTAGTCGCGACGCTTTGGTGAGGCGATACGCTTTCGAGAATGAGACTTAGCCCGCCAGTACAACTCAGCTGAGATGCGTCTTAAGTTGTTTATAGAATAGCATGAGGTTTTGATTCTCAGCTTAGCCAGAAAATTAAGATTAAGTCTAAAACTTAACTTTAAGTTTAGGATGCATATAGAATACGGGCCCAGGTGCTGATGTTGAGAGGCGAGGCTCCTGTCTGGGTCCCCGTACGGCAATAGGCTCCAATTGCTTTGTACTGGACTTAAAGACATCTTCATCGATCAGGTTCGTTGTATTGTCACCCACAGCGGAATATTACTGGGTTAACTACATTTAATTAGGAACCAAATATATGTAATTATATAAACACTACCAATGTTCTCTTGCATACCAAAATACATATTAAAACCAGCAAAATCTCTACTAATAAAATGAAGCTGTCTGTCCCACATGCCGCTGCATGCAAGAGCACATTGGGACCAGCAGCCGCCTTGAACATATATGCAACCGAACAACTGCATGCACTGCATGGTCCGCCTTGGATGTATCAACATTGTCGCTCCTAGATGTGTCAACGCTATCGCATGTGTCAACACTACCGCTGGGTGCTTATCACCTTATCCCGCGCATAATATCGCTTTCGGGTACTTATCCTGCATGATGACCATGTCTGCGGCGGGCTACCTGGTTTGGTGCCAACAGTAATAATAGTTTTCCCAACGCATTATCGCCCGAACCGTCATCAAAACAAACAAATCCCGTACTGTCTCGCGTCCACAACTTCCCGCCAGTAGCAAATTTTGTCCATTGAAGGTACGTTAAATGACGAACAACGGGCGGCAAACAAACCCCTTTTTTTACTCAATCAGCCCCCCCTTTTTTTTACTCCATCAATGTATGAGCTTGGGCCTTAGTTTTACTGGACTGATATTCGTTTATTAGCGCGCTAGCAAAGTTCATAATGCGACCTGTCGGTCTTAATGTTTTCGTAAATCTCATGGTTCACTGTGTTCGGAAGTTGATCACACTGGTGATGTGGTGGTTTTACCAAGAGTCGAACCCGGCAAGCCGGGGCCGCTCTGGGGCGTTTATGTCCCACTTCGGTGACTCCAAGATGTCAAAGTTACTCTCCTCTGCCTCTCTTTATCCCACTTATAAGGAATATACAGTTCTCGCGATCGGGCTGCGAGACTTCAGTTTTGGGGACAAACAAACACACGTGCTTCATTTCACAAAACATGGCTATGGGAGATTACGTTAAAATATTTGGAGGCGCTGAAGCGCAGAACTTTGGGTATATACAAGGAAAAATCCGTCTTCAAAACACAAGAAAGCTAAGAATAACGTTCTAAATTTAGCCCTGCACAAGGGCTTTCGCAAATTCATCAAACAGCGAGTGACGTCACAGGGGTTCGCTTGCCACCGCGGTAACAAAAATGGCGAAAGCAAGTGATCGACTTAACCATTCCGCTGTCGAAATGTGCAGTGCATGGAGTAACAACACACGGGTGCGTCATTAAACCACATGGTAAAGATAAAATAAGACCAGTTGGATGTTTTCGTATCACATTTGGATCACGAAATAACCAAGTTTCTTCAATCTTGTAAGTTTTCTGTTTGAAGCGTTGCGCCAACGTTGTCACCGGGGGAGAATCCGTGTGACGTCATATACCCACCCCTCGGCGCCTTGGTTCCCAGTCTCTCCCTTTGCATAACATACACGTCACGCCTACGTCACAGATAGTCAGGATATCAGTGTGCGCAGAGATTCTAAACTCGTTTTGAGCACGTGCTTCGTTTGTTTGTCCCCAAAATGAGTAAACCGGAAGTCTAAGCGAACGAGACTTTATAGCCCTATTCCCCCACCCCACCACCACTCCTTCACCACACAACCCCTCTGCAGTGATCCCTGAGCACAGTGGCCGCCCTGAAGCACCACGAAGTGATCCCTGAGCACAGTGGCCGCCCTGAAGCACCACGAAGTGATCCCTGAGCACAGTGGCCGCCCCTGAAGCACCACGAAGTGATCCCTGAGCACAGTGGCCGCTCGTGAAGCACCACGAAGTGATCCCTGAACACTGAGCACAGTGGCCGCCCTAAAGCACCAGGAAGTGATCCCTGAGCACTGAGCACAGTGGCCGCCCCTGAAGCACCACGAAGTGATCCCTGAGCACAGTGGCCGCCCCTGAAGCACCACGAACTGATCCCTGAGCAAAGTGGCCGCCCCTGAAGCACCACGAAGTGATCCCTGAGCACAGTGGCCGCCCCTGAAGCACCACGAAGTGATCCCTGAGCACAGTGGCCGCCCTGAAGCACCACGAAGTGATCCATGAGCACAGTGGCCGCCCCTGAAGCACCACGAAGTGATCCCTGAGCACAGTGGCCGCCCTGAAGCACCACGAAGTAGTCCCTGAGCACAGTGGCCGCCCCTGAAGCACCACGAAGTGATCCCTGAGCCCTGAGCACAGTGGCCGCCCTGAAGCACCAAGAAGTAGTCCCTGAGCACAGTGGCCGCCCCTGAAGCCCCAAAAAGTGATCCCTGAGCACTGAGCACAGTGGCCGCCCCTGAAGCACCACGAAGTGATCCCTGAGCACTCAGCACAGTGGCCGCCCTGAAGCACCACGAAGTAGTCCCTGAGCACAGTGGCCGCCCCTGAAGCCCCAAAAAGTGATCCCTGAGCACTGAGCACAGTGGCCGCCCCTGAAGCACCACGAAGTGATCCCTGAGCACTGAGCACAGTGGCCGCCCCTGAAGCATCACACATTAGTGAGATGAACATAAAAGTGTGCATTGAGTTAAACACAAACCAAATACAATACAACTGTATTACTCAATAGCGAGCTGCAAATGACCACACTGATGAATTTTCATCGAAAGTTGGCAATGGCTATCATTTTGGAGACGCGCAGAGCGAAATTACACACGGCATTCCGGAAATGACGTCTACAGTGCCTTGGCCATGCGGGTCTGACCTCCCCACGCAGTGATTGCTTCGTTAATGCACTGGCCGCTTGGTGGCCACTCTGGTTGTCCGGCCACGGGTATGCGGCGGGGGAGGGGAGGCCGGGGGGTGGGGGTGGCAGGGGAGGAGGGGGGGTGACCGGTGAGGAGGGAGGGTGTGTGGAAAAAGGGGGAGGGGGGAGGCAGAGGGTGTGTATGGCAGCGGAGGAGGGTGGGTGGTAGAGGAGGAGTGTGGGTTGCAGGGGAGGAGGGAGGGTGGCAAAGGAGGAGGGTGGGTGACTGGGGAGGAGGAAGGTAGTAGAGAAGAGAAGGGTCGGGGAAGAAGAGGGCGGGGAGGAGGGGAGGCATTAGGGGTTAGAGGGAAGAGGCAGCAAGGGAAGGCGGACAGGCAGAGAGAGAGGCAGGGAGCGGCAGGGGAGGAGGGGTTGGGACACGGAGGCTACTTGTGACCTTCCTCAGTGCATTCCTCTCCTATGGTCACGCAGTACAATGTTCGTCATGTTGCGTAATGAACGCGTGTGACGCGGTAGATATTGCAATAATCACAAGCATGGACTTCTAAACACGGGAGCGGCCGGGCTGGAGGGCTGGAGGCAGAGACTGGGGCGGCTGGCGGGCTGGAGGGCTGGAGGTAGAGGCTGGGGCGGCTGGCGGGCTGGAGGGCTGGAGGCAGAGGCTGGGGCGGCTGGCGGGCTGGAGGGCTGGAGGTAGAGGCTGGGGCGGCTGGCGGGCTGGAGGGCTGGAGGCAGAGGCTGGGGCGGCGGGCGGGCTGGAGGGCTGGAGGGCTGGAGGTAGAGGCTGGGGCGGCTGGCGGGCTGGAGGGCTGGAGGCAGAGGCTGGGGCGGCTGGCGGGCTGGAGGGCTGGAGGCAGAGGCTGGGGCGGCTGGCGGGCTGGAGGGCTGGAGGCAGAGGCTGGGGCGGCTGGCGGGCTGGAGGGCTGGAGGTAGAGGCTGGGGCGGCTGGAGGGCTGGAGGGCTGGAGGTAGAGGCTGGGGCGGCTGGCGGGCTGGAGGGCTGGAGGCAGAGGCTGGGGCGGCGGGCGGGCTGGAGGGCTGGAGGTAGAGACTGGGGCGGCTGGCGGGCTGGAGGGCTGGAGGCAGAGGCTGGGGCGGCGGCCGGGCTGGAGGGCTGGAGGTAGAGGCTGGGGCGGCTGGCGGGCTGGAGGGCTGGGGGCACAGGCTGGGGCGGCGGGCGGGCTGGAGGGCTGGAGGTAGAGGCTGGGGCGGCGGGCGGGCTGGAGGGCTGGAGGTAGAGACTGGGGCGGCTGGCGGGCTGGAGGGCTGGAGGTAGAGGCTGGGGCGGCGGGCGGGCTGGAGGGCTGGAGGCAGAGGCTGGGGCGGCTGGCGGGCTGGAGGGCTGGAGGTAGAGGCTGGGGCGGCGGGCGGGCTGGAGGGCTGGAGGTAGAGGCTGGGGCGGCTGGCGGGCTGGAGGGCTGGAGGCAGAGGCAGAGGCTGGGGCGGCTGGCGGGCTGGAGAGCTGGAGGCAGAGGCTGGGGCGGCTGGCGGGCTGGAGGGCTGGAGGTAGAGGCTGGGGCGGCTGGAGGGCTGGAGGGCTGGAGGTAGAGACTGGGGCGGCTGGCGGGCTGGAGGGCTGGAGGCAGAGGCTGGGGCGGCGGCCGGGCTGGAGGGCTGGAGGTAGAGGCTGGGGCGGCTGGCGGGCTGGAGGGCTGGGGGCACAGGCTGGGGCGGCGGGCGGGCTGGAGGGCTGGAGGTAGAGGCTGGGGCGGCGGGCGGGCTGGAGGGCTGGAGGTAGAGACTGGGGCGGCTGGCGGGCTGGAGGGCTGGAGGTAGAGGCTGGGGCGGCGGCCGGGCTGGAGGGCTGGAGGCAGAGGCTGGGGCGGCTGGCGGGCTGGAGGGCTGGAGGTAGAGGCAGAGGCTGGGGCGGCTGGCGGGCTGGAGGGCTGGAGGCAGAGGCTGGGGCGGCTGGCGGGCTGGAGGGCTGGAGGCAGAGGCTGGGGCGGCTGGCGGGCTGGAGGGCTGGAGGCAGAGGCTGGGGCGGCTGGCGGGCTGGAGGGCTGGAGGTAGAGGCTGGGGCGGCTGGAGGGCTGGAGGGCTGGAGGTAGAGGCTGGGGCGGCTGGCGGGCTGGAGGGCTGGAGGCAGAGGCTGGGGCGGCGGGCGGGCTGGAGGGCTGGAGGTAGAGACTGGGGCGGCTGGCGGGCTGGAGGGCTGGAGGCAGAGGATGGGGCGGCGGCCGGGCTGGAGGGCTGGAGGTAGAGGCTGGGGCGGCTGGCGGGCTGGAGGGCTGGGGGCACAGGCTGGGGCGGCGGGCGGGCTGGAGGGCTGGAGGTAGAGGCTGGGGCGGCGGGCGGGCTGGAGGGCTGGAGGTAGAGACTGGGGCGGCTGGCGGGCTGGAGGGCTGGAGGTAGAGGCTGGGGCGGCGGGCGGGCTGGAGGGCTGGAGGCAGAGGCTGGGGCGGCTGGCGGGCTGGAGGGCTGGAGGTAGAGGCTGGGGCGGCGGGCGGGCTGGAGGGCTGGAGGTAGAGACTGGGGCGGCTGGCGGGCTGGAGGGCTGGAGGTAGAGGCTGGGGCGGCGGGCGGGCTGGAGGGCTGGAGGTAGAGACTGGGGCGGCTGGCGGGCTGGAGGGCTGGAGGTAGAGGCTGGGGCGGCGGGCGGGCTGGAGGGCTGGAGGCAGAGGCTGGGGCGGCTGGCGGGCTGGAGGGCTGGAGGTAGAGGCTGGGGCGGCGGGCGGGCTGGAGGGCTGGAGGTAGAGACTGGGGCGGCTGGCGGGCTGGAGGGCTGGAGGTAGAGGCTGGGGCGGCGGGCGGGCTGGAGGGCTGGAGGTAGAGACTGGGGCGGCTGGCGGGCTGGAGGGCTGGAGGTAGAGGCTGGGGCGGCGGCCGGGCTGGAGGGCTGGAGGCAGAGGCTGGGGCGGCTGGCGGGCTGGAGGGCTGGAGGTAGAGGCAGAGGCTGGGGCGGCTGGCGGGCTGGAGGGCTGGAGGCAGAGGCTGGGGCGGCGGCCGGGCTGGAGGGCTGGAGGCAGAGGCTGGGGCGGCGGGCGGGCTGGAGGGCTGGAGGCAGAGGCCGGGGCGGCGGGCGGGCTGGATGACTGGGGGCAGAGGCTGGGGCGGCGGGCGGGCTGGAAGGCTGGAGGCAGAGGCAGAGGCTGGGGCGGCAGGCGGGCTGGAGGGCTGGAGGGCTGGAGGCAGAGGCTGGGGCGGCGGGCGGGCTGGAGGGCTGGAGGCAAAGGCTGGGACGGCGGCCGGGCTGGAGGGCTGGAGGTAGAGGCAGAGGCTGGGGCGGCTGGCGGGCTGGAGGGCTGGGGGCAGAGGCTGGGGCGGCTGGCGGGCTGGAGGGCTGGAGGTAGAGGCAGAGGCTGGGGCGGCTGGCGGGCTGGAGGGCTGGAGGCAGAGGCTGGGGCGGCGGGCGAGCTTGAGGGCTGGAGGCAGAGGCTGGGGCGGCTGGCGGGCTGGAGGGCTGGGGGCAGAGGCTGGGGCGGCGGGCGGGCTGGAAGGCTGGAGGCAGAGGCAGAGGCTGGGGCGGCGGGCGGGCTGGAGGGCTGGAGGGCTGGAGGCAGAGGCTGGGGCGGCGGGCGGGCTGGAGGGCTGGGGGCAGAGGCTGGGGCGGCGGGCGAGCTGGAGGGCTGGAGGCAGAGGCTGGGGCGGCGGGCGGGTTGGAGGGCTGTAGGCAGAGGCTGGGGCGGCGGGCGGGCTGGAGGGCTGGGGGCAGAAGCTGGGGCGGCGGGCGGGCTGGAGGGCTGGAGGCAGAGGCTGGGGCGGCGGGCGGGCTGGAGGGCTGGAGGGCTGGAGGCAGAGGCTGGGGCGGCGGGCGGGCTGGATGACTGGGGGCAGAGGCTGGGGCGGCGGGCGGCGGGCGGGCCGGAAGGCTGGAGGCAGAGACAGAGACTGGGGCGGCGGGCGGGCTGGAGGGCTGGAGCAGGGGCTGGGGCGGCGGGCGGGCTGGAGGGCTGGAGGCAGAGGCTGGGGCGGCGGGCGGGCTGAATGACTGGGGGCAGAGGCTGGGGCGGCGGGCGGGCTGGAAGGCTGGAGGCAGGGACAGAGGCTGGGGCGGCGGGCGGGCTGGAGGGCTGGAGCAGGGGCTGGGGCGGCGGGCGGGCTGGTGGGCTGGAGGCAGAGGCTGGGGCGGCGGGCGGGCTGGAGGGCTGGAGGCAGAGGCTGGGGTGGCTCGTGGGCTGGATGGCTGGAGGTGGAGGCTGGGGCGGCGGGCGGGCTAGAGGGCTGGAGGCAGAGGCTGGGGCGGCGGGCGGGCTGGAGGGCTGGGGGCACAGGCTGGGGCGGCGGGCGGGCTGGAGGGCTGGAGGCAGAGGCTGAGACTGGGGAGGCAGGCGGGCTGGAGAGCTGGAGGGCTGGAGGCAGAGGCTGGGGCGGTGGGCGGGCTGGAGGGCTGAAGGCAGAGGCTGGGACGGCGGGCGGGCTGAAGGGCTGGGGGCACAGGCTGGGGCGGCGGGCGGGCTAGAGGGCTGGAGGCAGAGGCAGAGGCTGGGGCGGCGGGCGGGCTGGAGGGCTGGAGGCAGAGGCTGGGGCGGCGGGCGGGCTGGAGGGCTGGAGGCAGAGGCTGGGGCGGCGGGCGGGCTGGAGGGCTGGAGGCTGAGGCTGGGGCGGGCTGGAGGGCTGGAGGCAGAGGCTGGGGCGGCGGGCGGGCTGGAGGGCTGGAGGCCGAGGCTGGGGCGGCGGGCGGGCTGGAGGGCTGGGCGCAGAGGCAGAGGGGCGGCGGGCGGGGTGGATTGCTGAAGGCAGAGGCTGGGGTGGCGGGTGGGCTAGAGGGCTGGAGGCAGAGGCTGGGACGGCGGGTGGGCTGGAGGGCTGGGGGCAGAGGCTGGGGCGGCGGGCCGGCTGGAGGGCTGGAGGCAGAGGCTGGGTAGGTAAATTTATTTACCAGCCTCATGAAGCTGAACGTTTCTGGACGACCTAGATTCTGCATAAAATTGTTATCAACTCCTTATGCGGCTTTCGCCAACTGCCCCCCCCCCCGACCCACACCACCGCCACAAACCGTCGCCCCCCTAACAAAACGCTTCCTCACATACACTAATCATCGTTGGATGACACGTATGTTCCCTCACAGACAATAATGACCATTATATCACACGTATGTGCCCTCACAGACAATAATGATCATTATATCACACGTATGTGCCCTCACAGACAATTATGACCATTATATCACACTATGTGCCCTCACAGACAATAATGACCATTATATCACACTATGTGCCCTCACAGACAATAATGACCATTATATCACACGTATGTGCCCTCACAGACAATAATGACCATTATATCACACGTATGTGCCCTCACAGACAATAATGACCATTATATCACACTATGTGCCTTCACAGACAATAATGACCATTATATCACACGTATGTGCCCTCACAGACAATAATGACCATTATGTCACACGTGTGTGCATTCACAGACAATAATGACCATTATATCACACTATGTGCCCTCACAGACAATAATGACCATTATATCACACGTATGTGCCCTCACAGACAATTATGACCATTATATCACACGTATGTGCCCTCACAGACAATAATGACCATTATATCACACTATGTGCCCTCACAGACAATAATGACCATTATATCACACGTATGTGCCCTCACAGACAATAATGACCATTATATCACACTATGTGCCTTCACAGACAATAATGACCATTATGTCACACGTATGTGCCATCACAGACAATAATGACCAGTATATCACACTATGTGCCCTCACAGACAATAATGACCATTATATCACACGTGTGTGCCCTCACAGACAATAATGACCATTATATCACACTATGTGCCCTCACAGACAATAATGACCATTATATCACACGTGTGTGCCCTCCAGGTTTGAATTGTCCACTTGCCTTAAGATTTTCAAAACATCCACTAGAGTGACGTCCAGCACACATTGTCTGATTGTATGAACGTTGACTGTGTGCCGCACAGACGTGTTATCATAGGTTAAAAGGCAAGAGACGACTGCAAATTGTCGATGACGTAGTACACAAGAAAGCGACAAGAAAGCTTTCCCATACAATATGTACCATTTGGACAAAAAAGTATCAACATGCCCTGTTACTTATTAGATACAAATAAATGAATATGTTTTGGCTACATTAATAGTCTAAATCCATAATTTTCGTTCAAACAAATGGGCAAATATGTGCTAGATCTATGTGAGTAACTTTAATGTCATCTCTGTCGTAATTTACCGTTGATAATTACGGGGGAGGGGGGGCGGGCGGACAAGGGGTATTTGCGTTCCTCGGGATTGGGCTTTTCATTTCACCGTCAACTGGGAATGAGGAAAATAATTCTTCGTGAACTGGGAATGAGGTGTTAGCCGACCGCCGTGAGATTAAGGATTTTCATCAATCGTGAACTGGGAATTTTAATATTAACTAACCCGTTAATCGGTAAATCGTCAGTTTGGTATCGTGTATCCGCCCTTCCATTGCATGCGGATAGTTTTCAACCCCCCCCCCCCCAACCCCCAACCCCAACTACAGCTTTAACGTATACGTCTGAATTACAATGACTACGAGAATGAATAGGTTACCTTGGAGATAACCGGCTAAGCAGCAGAGGAAGCAGAAATCTGCCAGGTTTTCTCCTTTCTCTTATTGACACAGCATATTTCACTTATATATATGTAGATGCATATATTCAGCAGGATATGAATTAGAAAGGTCGTTGCTCGCTGCCCGTTGCTCGCTGCCGTTACCCGTTGCTCGCTGCCCGTTGCTCGTTGCCCGTTGCTCGCTGCCCGTTGCTCGCTGCCCGTTGCTCGCTGCCCGTTACCCGTTGCTCGCTGCCCGTTGCCCGTTGCTCGCTGCCCGTTGCTCGCTGCCCGTTTCCCGCGGTCGTCGTTTCCCGAGAAATTCGGTCGTTGACTTTGGTGCACGTTCCTGTTTCGTGAAAGTGCCGGCGAACTCCAATGAAATAAAATCCTAAAATATGTGACTGGTGTATACCCTCAGTCACCCTGTCCCCTTCTACCTCCATGTCCGCTCTCCGCTAAACGCCAACACTTCGTGTTTGTACTATGATAAAGGCGCCAGTCCCCATGGTGTTACCTATCTATAAGCTGGAGTCGAGGGGGGAGGGGGGGGGGGGGGTAGGGTAGGGAGTTTCAGCTTCTGCACAGCGGAAGTGGCCGGCATAGCTGCCGCACGCGTGGCCATGGTAGCGCAATAAGCTCTGGACGGAAGTCGTCGCCACCTTATGAACAACAATTGTGGTTACCTGTCTGCCCCGGGCGGCATCGCGCCTGCGCAATGCTCCTATTTGTATTTGTTGTTATTGTCAAATCATTTACAAAGCCAACACATCAACATAGTGTGATTGGCACCCGTCCGTCTGCCAAAGACGATGGATTTGGATTTGTGGTGTAAGTAATATGATTTTCTAGCGGCATTTGCGCTTATGACTAAATAAGTCTACCTGTGACCGACCTTACCGCAGTCGTCGCATCGATGACCTGTCGTTAGGTTTTGACTTTTACTCACTGGACGACTAGAGTGGCGTTTCAGATCCCGTTTCCTAATCCAGAGCCCGTCGGGGTGGGCCATTCCCTCTCGCACGAGACGTACCTATCCCCTCTTTCGTGACGTTAGATCCTCTTAGAATTATATTCGATGACGAAGAACTTCATGTCACGTTTGCAAACATCCCTAAAGCTCGCCGTAGAGAACGTCCTTTGGAATTCGTTCATCTTGCATACGGTGAACGTTTCCAAGCCAACGAAGACTTCTTTGTTTCACAAGAGCAAGACTGTTTGGTAGGCTAGCCTTAGCTAACACTTCAGCATTTGTTAATTTGTTTTGTCAAGATATACTTAAACTATTTGGCAGGCTACACAAATGGAATTGTTCAGAACACACGGCTTGTAGATTGGCATTTTTGGTGCGAATGGTTAGTTCAAGAGCTAAAAAAGCCCCCATAAAGTGACTTCATGGGCTGGTACGTAGCATACCTGTAATTAACACATACATTTAACAGGGAATACATGTATTAAGTGACAAAATGTCCGCCAAAATAACTTTCGCCATTGCCAAATATCCGCCCGTTGCAAAATGTCCGCCCAAAGTTCAGCTCATCGAATATTGAGGTGCTACATTGGTCGCAATATGTCCGCTCCGTCGCCAAGCTCGTGGCCCGAACTGTACAAATGAAGATCTCTCTATATGCTGTCAAGCGCTAGGTTTGCTTAGTCAAAATAACGGGGTTGGTTGGGTTCGGGGTTTGTTTGGGGTTGGAATAAAAAAGGTTGGGTTGGGCTTTGGCTAAAGTAGCGTTATATGGGTAGAAGAGACAGCGTGTGACGGTACTCATCAATATAAACTAGCGTTGACCCTATATATTTGTATGAAAATACAATATAAAATATATTCGTATAAACTAAGATGGCATGAACTAAAAATATTCGTATGAACTAAAATATATTTGCATAAACTAAAATATATTCGTATGAAATAAAATATATTGGCATGTAATAAAAATATTCGTTTGAACAAAAAATATTCGTTTGAACTAAAAATATTCGCATGAACTAAAATATATTTGTATAAACTAATATATATTGGTATGAACTAAAATATATTGGTATGAACTAAAATATATTGGTATGAACTAAAAGATATTGGTATGAACTAAAAGATATTGGTATGAGCTAATTATATTGGTATGAACTGAGATATATTGGCATGAACTAAAGATATTCGTATGAAATAAAATATATTTGTATAAACTTAAATGTATTCGTATATGTTTAGGTTGGTATATATTCGTACATATTTATGTTGGTATATATTCGAATAAACTAAAATATATTTGCATAAACTAAAATATATTTGCATAAACTAAAATATATTCGTATGAACTAAAATATATTTGTATAAACTAATATATATTGGTATGAACTAAAATATATTGGTATGAACTAAAAGATATTGGATTGAACTAAAAGATATTGGTATGAGCTAATTATATTGGTATGAACTAAGATATATTGGCATGAACTTAAGATATTCGTATGAAATAAAATATATTTGTATAAACTTAAATGTATTCGTATATGTTTAGGTTGGTATATATTCGTACATATTTATGTTGGTATATATTCGTATGAACTAAAATATATTCGTATGAACTAAAATATATTTGTATGAACTAAATATATTTGTATGAACTAAAATATATATACGTACGGCTCGTATGACAAAATTCGTTTTGGGCGGACTCTTTGCAACGACGAAGGTTGTTTTGGTCGGACGTATTGCAACGAAAATCGTGGGGACTCGCGAAGCGTGGTCGAATGTGAGGGGCTTAATTGAGTTTGAAGGGTATGTGATGACGGAGGAAGGGGAGAAGGGTGTCACGTGGACTTCGCGGTGAGTCGTGCAATATCACTGGAGCAAGTTTAATCACTTCGAAATTCCCGTCTAATTCACACCCCATTTACATCTAAAAATTTCTCGTGCCGAAGCGGTCTCACAAACGCAAATCTTTAATTTTTCTATGTAAATTTTTGTTACAAATGCACCAGGTTGGGATTTTCTGCCCTTTAGCTTTCCGGGAAAGCCACTCCAAATGTATATATAAGTTTGAGAGGCATGTTATAACATTCTGGGGGCGCGCTAGTCCCTACAAATTGTCTCGCGGTGAATAATTAAAATCATGCGCAGCGCATGCGCATCTGATGCAAATACCGCATGCCGTGATAACTTATCCGGGTCTATCTTTCATATTTGGGCCACTGCACTGATCATGGAAGAGGAAGAATCCTGGGTCTCGTGGCTGACAAAATGCCGCGAAATCCGCAGTTATCTTACAGAAAAAGTGTATCCTGAGGGATCAAGTGAGAACAAGAAGCGGTCCTTCAGGCGACTGTCGGCCAGATATCGTTTGGGTAAGTCTGAAAGTAACCCTAATGTGAAATGAAGCAAATCAAGTGCCGCTGAGAAAAGCGACATGATATCGAAGCTGAGGTTCGGACTGAATAGTGATGTCAAGATTCACTAGGCCTTATGCCAGTAATGGTATCATATACGTGGCATAAATCAGAGGTCACTCATGGGCTAGCTTTTAGCTTTGTCAACAAAACCTTCGATCACCTCGTGTGAGGAGCAGTTTTTGATCACCTATAGCTGACTGCATGCCAAAGGCAAAGCGTGTAGAACCCCGCGGTTGTTGACGCGAATGTAAACCAGCGTAACGCTCGGCGATTGTAGAAACAGTTCACTGGAGAAAGGTTGGGCGGTCTTTCACAAAATTTCGCGTACAAGATAAAAGTGTACTGATTATAAAAAATTGTTAATATTTTTATGCTACATGTTGCGAAACGTTCGCCAGGGGGGCCTGACTTTTGCATCTACATGCTTCAGCACAGGGCTGTTTCTATTATCCTGCGTGTACAATGAAGGTTTTGTCGTCAACGCTATTGTAGGTTTAGTGGGGCCAGATCCTCGAGTGGGGGGAGATCCTCGAGTGGGGGCACATCCGCGAGTGGGCGGGGGGGTGGATCTTCAAGTGTGGGGGGGGGGGGGCGGCTCCTCGAGTGTGGGAGAGAAACTCGAGTGGGTCTCAAGTTTTGGGAGGGGTCCTCGAGTGAGGAGGGAGCTCCTCAAGTGGGGGGGGGGACCTCGAGTGCGGAGAGAACCTCGTGTGGAAGGGCTTCTCAAGTGGGGGGGAAATCCTTGAGTGGAAGGATTTCCTCGAGTGGGGGGAGATTTTCAATTGGGGGGGGAGATCCTTGAGTGGTGGGAGATCCTCGATGGGGTGCAGCTCCTCGAGTGACGAGATCCTCGAGTGAGAAGGAGATCCTCAAGTGGAAGGGGGGGGGGCACCTCAAGTGAGGGGGAGATCCTTGAGTCGGGGGCGGGTCTTCGAGTGGGGAGAGATCCTCGAGTGAATACTGGGGGGGGGGCGGTCCTCAACTGAGGGGGACATCCTCGAGTGGGCCCCAAGTTGGGTCGGGGGGGGCTCCTCGAGCGGTCGGACATCCTTAAGTGGGAGGGGGGATCCTCGAGTGAGGGGAGATCCTCAAGTGGGGGGAGATCCTCGAGTGAGGGCACATCCGCGAGTGGGGGGGGGGGTGGATCTTCAAGTGTGGGGGGGGGGGCTCCTCGAGTGTGGGAGAGAAACTCGAGTGGGCCTCAAGTGTGGGGGGGGGGGTCCTCGAGTGAGGGGGGAACTCCTCAAGTGGGGGGGAACCTCGAGTGGGGAGAGAACCTCGAGTGGAAGGGCTTCTCAAGTGGGGGGGAAATCCTTGAGTGGAAGGATTTCCTCGAGTGGGGGGAGATTTTCAATTGGGGGGGAGATCCTTGAGTGGTGGGAGATCCTCGACGGGGTGCAGCTCCTCGAGTGACGAGATCCTCGAGTGAGGAGGAGATCCTCAAGTGGAAGGGGGGGGGCACTTCAGGTGAGGGGGAGATACTCGAGTGTGGGAGAGCTCCTCGAGTGAGCCTTAAGTCGGGGGCGGGGAGATCCTCGCGTGGAAGGGGGGGCTCCTCAAGTGAGGGGGAGATCCTTGAGTCGGGGGAGGATATTCGAGTGGGGGGAGATACTCGAGTGAATAGGGGGGGGGGCCTCCTCGAGTGAGTGGGAGATCCTCGAGCGGGGGGAGATCCTCAAGGGGGGTGATCCTCGAGTGGGGGCAGATCCTCTAGTTGGGGGGAGATCTTCGAGTGGGGGGGCTCCTCGAGTGTGGGGGAGATCTTCGAGTGGGGGGAGATCTTCAAATGGGGGGGAACCTCGAGTGGGCCTCAAGTGGGGGGGGGGATCCTCGAGTGGGGGAGATCCTCGAGTGAGCGGGAGCTCCTCGAGTGGGGGGAGATCTTCGAGTGGGGGGAGATCTTCAAATGGGTGGGGGGGACCTCGAGTGGGGGGGCTTCTCAAGTAGAGGGGAAATTCTTGAGTGGAAGGGTTTCCACGAGTGGGGGGAGATCCTCGAGTTAGGGGAAGATCTTCGAGTGGGGGGGGCTCTTCGAGTGTGGGGGAGAAACTCGGGTGGGCCTCAAGAGGGGGAGGGGGTCCTCGAGTCGGGGGGGGGAGATCCTCGAGTGAGGGGGAGCTCCTCGAGTGGGGGGAGCTCCTCAAGTGGGGGGTGGGGAACCTCGAGTGGGGAAAGAACCTCGAGTGGAAGGGCTTCTCAAGTGGGGGGAGGATCCTTAAGTGGAAGGATTTCCTCGAGTGGGGGGATTTTGAAGTTGGGGGGGAGATCCTCGAGTGGTGGGAGATCCTCGATCGAGGGGCGCCACTAGTGTGAGTGGGGAGATCCTCTAATGAGGGGTCCTCGAGTTCAGGTGGGGTGGGGCGTCTCGAATAGGGGGGGGGGGGCGGCTCCTCGAGTAGGGGGAGATCCTCTAGTGGGGAGATTTTCGACTGGGGGGGATTTCCTCGAGTGGGGGGAAGTCCTCAGGTGGGGGGGTGGGGAACCTCGAGTGGGGAGAGCACCTCGAGTGGAGGGGCTTCTCAAGTGTGTGTGTGGGGGGGGGGGGATCCTTGAGTGGAAGGATTTCCTCGAGTGGGGGGAGATTTTCAAGTTGGGCGGGAAATCCTCGATGGGGGAGCTCCTCCGGTGGGGGCAGATCCTCGAGTGAGGAGATCTTCGACTGGGGGCAGATTCTCGAGTGAAGAGATCATCGAGTGAGGAGGAGATCCTCAAGTGGAAGGGGGGGAGGGGCACCTCAAGTAAGGGGGAGATCCTCGAGTGTGGGGGAGCTCCTCGAGTGAGCTTCAAGTGGGGGGGGGTATCCTCGCGTGGAAGGGCGGGGGGGCTCCTCAAGTGAGGGGAAGATCCTTGAGTCGGGGGCGGGTCTTCGAGTGACGGAAGATCCTCGAGTGAATAGGGGGGGGGGCTCCTCAACTGAGGGGGATATCCTCGAGTGGGCCTCAAGTGGGGTGGGGGGGGCTCCTCGAGCGGTCGGACATCCTTAAGTGGGGGGGGGGATCCTTGAGTAAGGGGTGAACCTCGAGCTGGCCTCAAATAGGGGCGCTCCTATTGTGGGGGAGATCCTTTAATGGGGGGGTCTTCGAGTTCAGACGGGGGGGGGGGGCGTCTCGAGCGGGGGGGGGCTCCTCGAGTGGAGGGAGATCCTCTAATGGGGGGGTCTTCGAGTTCAGATGGGGGGGGGGGTCTTCCGTCGTTCACATCCGGTGCACATTAGGGCACTGGAACCAACTTACTCTTCATCACCTTTCAATCAGCCGCCATCTTCTCCCGAATGCTCCGTGCTGTTTAGAACGGGGCACATCGGCATACCGAATGCATGCGCGCGCATCCATACTCGGGTGAAAGAAGTGTCGGGCGGTGAACCGATGCGTAATGTGCGTATTCGGTCCACCGTAGAAATACACCCGGGGTACCAAAGAAATGCGCCCAATAATTCACCGACACGGTTTCCACGAAGCTGTTCCGCTCGAAAAGCGGCGCATCCGATGGGAACATTTATGGGGACATTATGACATTTTTGTCGCTTTCTCCAGGAAATTACCGAGTGACTCTAACTTGTCTGAACCCCATTCATCATTTAATCCTGCAGACGAGGATCATCTGAAGACGGCGTTATGATGACACTCAACCCCAATTTGTTTTAACATCGATGGCTGACTCGGTGAGATGGAAACGGGGCATGGCTGACAGACAGAGATGGAAACGGGACGTGACGGACAGATGGAACGGGGGATGGCTGACAGGGGGAGATGGAAACGGGGCATGGCTGAACAAGGGAGATGTAAACGGAGCATGGCTGACAGACAGAGATGGAAACGGGGCGTGATTGACAGGGGGAGATGGAAACGTGCCATGGCTGACAGGGGAAGATAGAAACGGGGCATAGCTGACAGGGTGAGATGGAAACGGGGCATGGCTGACAGGGTGAGATGGAAACGGGGCATGGCTGACAGGGGGAGAAGGAAACGGGGCATGGCTGACAGGGGGAGATGGAAACGGGGCATGGTTGACAGGGTGAGATGGAAACGGGGCATGGCTGACAGGGGGAGAAGGAAACGGCGGATGGCTGACAGGGGGAGATGGAAACGTGCCATGGCTGACAGGGGGAGATGGAAACGGGGCATGGCTGACAGGGGGAGATGGAAACGTGCCATGGCTGACAGGGGAAGATGGAACGGGGGATGGCTGACAGGGGGAAATGATAACGGGGCATGGCTGACCCCACAACGAGGCTTCATTATACAACGACTGAAAGGATGACAGGCGTCTCTGCTCCACAACGACTGAAAGGATGACAGACGTCTCTGCTCCACAACGACTGAAAGGATGACAGACGTCTCTGCTCCACAGCGACCCACAATCCCTGCCCCCTATACACACACACTAAAACGTGATTACACCATTAAGGTCCGCGTGATCTTGACCTTGACCTATGACCGACATAGCTTTGTGATGATCTTGACCCGAAGTTGAAACTCCAAAATCTATTGGTGAAACTCAGGAATTCACATTTAAATGCACAGCTTGAAAAAACCTAGTACACACAAACAACTTTCCCTCGCTATTCTTTCAATTCTCAACTTCGCCATACTGACAATGAAACCGTGAACAAGAGTTTGCTTGTTATTTTTGCTGTTCGGAACCTTTGGGTAGGCCCTTGTTCTCAACATGTCGCGTACAGTAGGCTTACCTGTGTGGTTGTCGATTCTGACCAGCCTTGTCAATTCTGACCAGGCCCCGTACATACATTAAAGTAAGCCTCTTCCCGGCCACGCAGTGGCAATTGCTTCTTCACTGACATTTCAACAAGCGAATTACTTAAAATTGTCCCATAATCCACTGTATTTAATGTGTCACACGACAAGGTTGGGACCAATATTATGGCGGTCGGATGAACAACTGACAACAGTTGATGTTTTCCAGTTTTGTTACTCACAAAAGTTAAATATATATACACAACACTGGAACCAGTCACGCGGATAACACCGGTATCGAGACACCCAGCCACGCTCGACGACACTGGCAGCGAGACACACAGTCACACCCGACGACTCCGGCAGCGCGACACACAGTCACACCCGACGACTCCGGCAGCGCGGCACCCAGTCACGCCCGACGACTCCGGCAGCGAGACACACAGTCACGCCCGACGACTCCGGCAGCGAGACACACAGTCACGCCCGACGACTCCGGCAGCGAGACACACAGTCACGCCCGACGACTCCGGCAGCGAGACACACAGTCACGCCCGACGACACTGGCAGCGAGACACCCAGTCACGCTCGACGACTCCGGCAGCGCGACACACAGTCACACCCGACGACACAGACAGTACACAGCACACCAGAAGCAGTGGCAGAAGCAGTCCCGGATGTCTTCAGCCTGTCTCCCTCGGGGTCTCTTCTCTACACCTTCTTCCAGGCAATATATATACTGGGGTGCCGCACCCATAACAGACATGATTGGCCGATCGCCACCCATCCCACAAAAACACAAGGCCTATCACATGCAATCACTTGTCACACTAAAACCAAACACACTGAACTGCTAACTCAAAATCTACTCCCCTAACCCGGACCGCTTGCCTGAAAAATACATGACTCCAAATGAGTGACAGATGATGCGGGAAGCCTGCCGATAGGCGCGAAACTACATTGACGAACGGTCTACCCCGTGACAATGACCCTCACCTCAAGAAATTGCTTAACATTTTCTACACATACATATATACAAAACGAAGTCGACCGTTTGTTTATGATTTAGGGGTCCTAACGAGTCCGGACTCCTTCACCTTGCAATATCTACGATACACTGAAAGAATGAACCAAATCATGTCGCATCGGGCTGAAACTAGCAAACAATATATATACAACCATGGCGTTGATGTCACGGGACTGGACCAGGCGAACATTCCTATCTGTGGACTAGAAAAACCCTGACTATGTCGCTTCTTGAATGCAGCGACTCATATAGTCAGCCATGACATTTTCTTTACCCGGGATGGCCCGAATACGGAACCTGTAGTTTTGAAGTTGTAGAGACCACCTTATCACTCTGCTGTTGATCACCTTGGCACTGTTAATATAAGAAAGGGGCTGATGATCTGTCTCCACTAAGAACTCGCGTCCAAACAAATAACGCTGGAACTTCTGCACAGCCCAGACCAGGGCTAGGCACTCTCGTTCTATAGTAGAATAGTTCCTTTCAGCAGGGGTTAATTTTCGACTGGCGTAAGCGACTGGGAATTTTCCGTCTTCATGTTCTTGAAGCAATGCTGCCCCAGCAGCAATGTCCGAAGCATCCGTCTGCACGATGAAAGGTAAGCCAAAGTTTGGGATCTTCAGGATTGGTTCCTGAGTAACAGCTGCTTTCAGTTGAGTAAAGGAGTCTTCTTCAGCTGAACCCCAGTGGACAATGTTAGGGTTCTTCTTCCTAGTCAAATCAGTGAGGGGAGCTGCCAACCTGGCAAAGTGATTGATGAAGTGATGGTAGTACCCCACTAAGCCTAAGAATGACCGCACTTGGCGCTTAGTAATGGGGCGTGGTGCTTCCAGAATTTCACTGACCTTGTTTGGATGTGGATGAAGCGCACCGTCCTGGATCTTATGGCCCACAAAGTCAAGAGACGTGAACCCGATGAAGCATTTAGTGGGTCTCACAGTCAGCCCGGCATCTCGTATTCGCTGGAACAGTAAGCGGAGGGAGCGAAGTTGGTCTGCCCATAAAGAGAATGGCCGAGGATATCATCGACAAAACTATCAACTTGGTCAAGTCCAGCTAGCAGACGTCTCATCATCCGATTAAAGGTAGCAGTAGCATTTACGAGACCGAATGGCATCTTCCGGAACTGGTAGCTTCCGTCAGGCGTTACAAAAGCAGTCTTGTTTCGGTCACATTGTCTAATAGGAACTTGCCAGTAGCCTTTTGACAAGTCGATTTTCGAAAAGAACTTGTCATTGTGAATTTTGGCATAAATGGAATCGGGGGTCGGCATCGGTTCAACATCGAAAACGGTGATGGCATTCAATCGTCTAAAGTCGATGCAGAACCTAACTGAGCCATCTTTTTTCTTCACTAACACAACAGGAGAAGCATATGGTGACTGGGTATCTTCTATAACTCCGGCTTCCATCATCTTCTCCACCTCCTCTTTGACCATCTCACGTGTGGCATACGGAACAGGATATGGGCGCTGACGAACTGGTTCAGCCGAGGTCAACTCGATCTTGTGTTCCATCAAGGCTGTGGTTCCCGGTATTTCAGAGAAAATATCGCGGAACTCGTACACGAGATCTTTTGCCTCTTGTCTTTGATTGACTGAAAGAGATTCCGCGTATTGGATGTCTAAGTAAGTCTCATTCTGCACTGGCACTGTCATGTCGGGAAACTCAAAATCATTTTCCGGAGCCTCGGCGGAGTCGTCTATGATGGTGGCTACAGCTTCAACTTGCGCAACGTCGGTTTGAGCCTCTCGGCCCTGATACTCTTTGGGCATGTTGATGTGGAAGGTCTTGGACTTTCCATTAAGGTCGAGAGTATAGTCAACTTTACTCACTTTTGCTGTGACGGAAAATGGACCTTTCCACTGCATTGTCAGCTTATTACTGCTTGTGGGTAGTCTCACGAGGACATCATTTCCAACCTTCAAGCTCCTGGGTCGTGCTCTCTTGTCATAGGCTTTCTTGTAGCGGCTCGCAGACTTTTGCAATTCTTCTCTGGCAATGCGGCAGGTCTCTTCTAATCGTTTCTTGAGTTCAACAACATACTGGTAAGTTATTTCAGTCTCTTCATCCGGAGTTTCCTTTGTCCAGAGGATACGAAGGATATCAAGTGGGCCTCTCACAGACCTACCATAAAGGAGTTCAAATGGAGAATACCCCAGACTGTCTTGAGGGACTTCGCGATATGCAAACAGAGCAGCAGGCAAATACCTGTCCCAATGCTTAGGCTCCTCTGCACATAGGCGCTTTATGATCGTCTTTACTGTCCCATTAAATCTTTCTACTAACCCATTGCACATGGGATGGTAGGGTGTTGTGGTCAACTGACGAACTGATATCAGTCGACCTACTTCTCGCATGACGCTGGAGGTGAACTGAGTACCCATGTCGGTTAAAATTTCCTCCGGAAACCCCACGCGGCTGTAGATTTCCAGCAATGCCTCAGCTACTGTCTCAGTGTCAATATTGCGCAACGTCACAGCTTCAGGGTAACGTGTAGCATAGTCGATAACCGTAAGGACATAGCGATGGCCACGAGTAGATATTGGAGAGATGGGGCCGATGATGTCTGCTGCGATCCTCTTGAAGGGGACGTCGATCACTGGCATTGCTTCGAGTGGTACTCTAGACACTTTTCCTTTTGGGATAGTCCGCTGACATATGTCACAAGAACGGCAGAAGCGAGTCACATCGTCATGCATCCCTGGCCAATAGAAGTTCTTTAGGATTCGATCCAGGGTCTTCTTGGCACCCATGTGTCCACCCATCAAAGAATCATGGGCCAATTCCATAATTCGTGTTCGTCTCGGCTTTGGAGCAACCAGTTGTTTGACTACAGGTTTGGAAGGGATGTTTAGGTCTTTCTGATATCTGTACATAATCCCATGCTTTTCGTCGAACCATGATTCATGCGCTTTGGTGAATCTTGATGCATCTCTTCCCTTCTTCCTTTCAAACAGTTTGGAGAGAGTCGTATCCTGCATCTGTTCATCTACCAGTGCAGTTTGTTTTATAGTTTCCGCTCTTTTCCCAATGTTGAGTTTGGTCTCAGTAGTTGTCCTCTTCTTTTGTGCCCTAGTCACTACTGCATGGACTGCTTCATCAGCTGGGCGCCATCTTATATCTGGATCCTGTGGATGTCTTGCATCGGGAATATTGCCCAAGATGACGTCATACAGTGGAGTTGGCATAACCATGGCTTCTGTAGACCCAACGAAGTAAGGAGAGTCTAGGCAAACAATGGCTGTAGGTACTTTCCTCGTCGTACCATCGACCAGAAGACACACCTTGTATCTTCCCGTGTACTGTCGTGGCTGCACGAAGGAACTCTTCACAACAACGCTGCTACATCCAGTATCTCTCATGGTAGATGCTCGAAACTGATTTAAGCGCCCTTCGACGGTAGGTAGGTTTCCGCAAGTACATACCGGAACAGGGCTATCACGCAGCATATGGCATAAAGGGTAAGTGTTCCCCTCCTTGTCTCGTATTTCATGGAGGGTTGACTTTTCATCAGTCTATCCCAACTCGCTCACGAGACACACTGGCAGTTTATCAACACAGTTACAAGATGGCTGCTGGGTTTCTGATATAGATGTATGAACCTTGCACGAGATGTGCGATGGCCCATCGTTCATAGGCTGTCTGTGTTGGCACTTATCACATCCCTGGCAGGCGATATGGATCGATGAGTCTTGTATTGCTGCGGCATCTTCAACATCGCGTCTTACGCCTGGTGGGGAGGGACGAGAGTTAGTCTCGCGGCAATCACGAGCGATGTGACCTGGTCGTCGACACAAAAAACAGGTGCGGTTTTCTGCGGAAGAGCGTTGCCGAACCTGCTGACTTAAGTTTCGACCAGAGTACCTCCTGGGATCTCGACTTCCCTGGTAGGTGTCACGATGGCATGTGCCACGGCAATTTTCCTTTGATTTGACACAGTCTCTGATACGATTTGGTTGATGACATAGTGTCGGGCTAAGTTCACTTTCAGCCAGTTTGCGTGAATCCGATGTAGAGTTCTTCCCACTTATTCCACAGTTGTGGGCCTTCCTATAATTCTCCGCTGCGGCGACGAGTTCTTCGCGGCTTCGGATCTTTCGTTCACGCAAAAAGATCGCCAAATCAGGAACACAGGCGTTCATGAAACGTTCGCGGATGAGTAGTTCACGCAGATCTTCGTACGTATACTTTGCTTCTGCCATATCCATCCAACGATCTAAGTAACTATCCAATCGTGCCAGAAACTGACTGGACGATTCTCCCTCTTCGGCGCTGGACTCCTGAAATATTTGGCGAAACCCGTCCTCAGTTAGATTAAAGCGATCTAAGAGGGCCTCCTTTACCTTCGTGTAGAATGTCGCTTCTTCTTCTGGCATCCGGTAGTACACTTCGAGCGCACGGCCAGTCAGGAGTACACTTAGATTGATGGCCCAAGTAGTCCTCGGCCACCCCTGACTTGCCGCATACCTCTCAAAACGCACCAGATACGCATCAAGTTCATCGCGGTCGCCTTGAAACGCAGGTAATCTTGGGGCTCTGAATGACCCACTTACCACAGTGGCAGACGAGGTAGTCTCGATGCCGCTGGATTCGGTCCGGGCTGCCGCCTCCAGCTCCTTTGCCCGCAGAGCATCTACTCGCTGGGCTGCTTCAGCTTCCAGGACCATCTTGCGTTCATCGCGGGCGGCTGCTCGTTCCTCTCGCTCGATGTCGTCGACCCTCTTCTTCTCATCGAGTTCCATCCTTCTCATCTCTTGCGCCAGGTCATCCAGCCTCCTCTTCTCTTCTCTGGCTGCAGCTACTACTTCCTTAACGAATGTCTGCAGTTCACTACCTTCATAACCAAGTTTCTCGCCTACGGCGATCACTGAACTCAAGTCCGCCATGTTGGTTATGAAGATTATCACAGGGCGCTGATTAAGCTACACAAAGTTCACTCTTTGCTGCATCCAACCGCTCATAAATATTCAGATCCCGGACGAGCCCCCATTTCCTTGTCACACGACAAGGTTGGGATCAATATTATGGCGGTCGGATGAACAACTGACAACAGTTGATGTTTTCCAGTTTTGTTATTCACAAAAGTTAAATATATATACACAACACTGGAACCAGTCACGCGGATAACACCGGTATCGAGACACCCAGCCACGCTCGACGACACTGGCAGCGAGACACACAGTCACACCCGACGACTCCGGCAGCACGACACACAGTCACACCCGACGACTCCGGCAGCGCGACACCCAGTCACGCCCGACGACTCCGGCAGCGAGACACACAGTCACGCCCGACGACTCCGGCAGCGAGACACACAGTCACGCCCGACGACTCCGGCAGCGCGACACACAGTCACACCCGACGACACAGACAGTACACAGCACACCAGAAATGAAATGTTGGTGTTTTAGGCCACTTTTGTGCACATACAGGCTAAATTGGGCCAAGGAACCTCCCGGGACGATGAAGGATGAAGGCATGAAACATGCCCCAGATTAGGTGCCCGGGCCCGGATTCGAACCCAGGACCTATTGATCTGCGGTCTAGTGCGCTAACCACTACACCAGGGAGGCCCCCCAGCACACCAGAAGCAGTGGCAGAAGCAGTCCCGGATGTCTTCAGCCTGTCTCCCTCGGGGTCTCTTCTCTACACCTTCTTCCAGGCAATATATATCCTGGGGTGCCGCACCCATAACAGACATGATTGGCCGATCGCCACCCATCCCACAAAAACACAAGGCCTATCACATGCAATCACTTGTCACACTAAAACCAAACACACTGAACTGTTAACTCAAAATCTACTCCCCTAACCCGGACCGCTTGCCTGAAACATACATGACTCCAAATGAGTGACAGATGATGCGGGAAGCCTGCCGATAGGCGCGAAACTACATTGACGAACGGTCTACCCCGTGACATAATGAAATACACTCACTTAACAAGAGGAAGGTAAAACCACGTGTTGATACAGTAAATAGTGTATGTGACAATGAGACCTCCCCATGCAGTCACAAAAAATACATTAAATTCGAATTAAATTCAATTCTCATGGCTTATTCGTCTATGTTGGCAAAAATTAATGAGTAACAAACTATTATTGTTAGTAATATTTGATTTCAAGCAAATGTCATGGTCATATCTCAGCCTATAACTTTCAATAATTGTCTTTGCTGCACTGCCCCCGGCCAAGAGCTGGCTGCCGGTCGGTTGCTGGTCATAGAGCGCGTAGGGTGGGCCATGTTAAGCGCCTGATCCCTCGGCCCGTCCCCCGTGATGTGGCGCCATCTAAACTGTATTTTCTGACCCACTGCGTCATGTGAACATTCATTTTGTCATAATACATGTAATATGGCGGCCTTCGTTGAATAATTACCTAATGAGACATCGTTAACGTTACCATTTCAACAAAAAGTTAATGTGAACATTCCTTTTGTTATAATACCTGCACACAGGAGAGAAGATGTAATTTTGGCGGGAACGGTTTCGCGAGTTCAGAAGCAAGCTCAAACGCCCAGATGAATTGTTAAGCGCACCAAAGCATCAGACAACGGCAGGGTTGTGCGTTTAAATCCCGATGGAGGCAACTTGTTTAATTGTGCATTTTGTTATGGCAATAACCACTATTGTTCTAAAAAAAGTGTTTCCCCCGACGATGATCAGTTTTTGAAGGAAATTCCTTGATTCCAAATGTGCTTCAGTGAATAATGGGAAGATTTGTTCTGGCGGTCCCACCGGATTGTTTGTTTACATTTTGTTGAAATAATAACTTTAAAATTCGTGAAGAATGTGGATATTGGTGCCGCGGGCCAAATGCGCGATTTGGCGCACCAACCGACAGAGCCCCTCTTCACCACCCCGTGGGGCCCTCGATCGAACCATTGTCTCCCTTTCTATTTGAACATACAAATATTTAAGAGACATTCATCATCCTACTCAATCACATTATAAAGTGAACACTGGCGGAATATATGAAGACATTATACTTCCACATGCATCGAGACTTCGCCAAAATGTCATTTATTTAATTGACACCCCGTCTAAAAGAGCCTGACATTCCGGCAATCAGTGCCCCCACCCCCCACCCCCCTCCAGTAATTGGGTTATGAAATGAATCCGATATTCCAATTACTAAATGGATAAAAAAAATATTAAAAAATGGTATGTCCGATCCCCGGGAACGGACTTTTCATTTCATCGGGAACTGGGAATGAGGAAAATCATTCTTCATGAACTGCGAATGAGACATTAGCCGACCGTCGGGATTAAGCACTTTCATTACTCGTGAACTGAGAATTTCAATATTAAGTAACCGTGAATTGCGACCCATATCTGGCGAAAACTGAGAACTGAGAACCGGTTGCGAAGTTCTGGTGCAGGTGTCAAGTCGAACGCGCAGAACTGGCGGCCCTAGTTCTAGAACCAGATATGGCGCTCAATCGAACGCACCCTAAGTACAATGTTTATGTACAGTTCTGTTTGCGGTTTAGGTCTTTTGGGGACTAACACAAACACGTGCTCTTAGAACGATTGCGCATCACGCTGGTGCCTTATTACAGCTGTGCTGAGGGGGCCGGCGTGATAGCTCAGTGGATCGATGGTTCGAGCCCTGCTTTAGCCATGTCTGTGTGGTCGAAGGATAAAGATCCCATGTCTTTCTTGGTAAAGAGTAGGGGGTTACCCCCGGAGATATGGCTCCACTCTCCCTTCAATCTCCCATTGCAACTCCAAGCATGTCTGGATGGGTATTTTGCCTACACGCCCGATCACAATAATCACAGCCCCGTAAATGCCTTAGTCTGATTTCTAAGTAATTTATTTATTTCATCAATAAGTAAAGGATACCTGTACTGCCGTGTAGAGGCAAATAAAGAATGGACAACAACCAACTCCAGAACAGATGGAGCAAGCATGGCTGACATCGCGAGAATTCGCATGTGAGATCTCAGGCACAGTTCGCGAGATGACGATTGGTCAGCTTTCACATGACGCTCATGTGGTGAGGTACTCCTAAAATCTGTCATTTTGATTAATCACATCATAGGGAGATGCTATTTCAATGTTCGTCCCGATTCTATATATATTGAAGTTGCATCCCCCGTGGCACGTGACACATTTTCGGCTGCCGACCAATCAGATTCATCTCGCTCACTGTGCCTGAGATCTCGCCAAATCCGTTCGGTCGGAGCTTTTTACCGCCAAATACGCTCGGTCGGGGCTTTTTACCGCCAAATACGCTCGGTCGGGGCTTTTTACCGCCAAATACGCTCGGTCGGAGCTTTTTACCGCCAAAATCTGCACGGAAGGGGTATTTTTTTGCGGCAACCCGCTCAATGAACGCTCATTTTCAGAGCCCCCTCCAACCGGTCGCAAATTTTGAAATATCCGCCCTATTGTTTTCATCATAAATGTCCGCTCTATATGGGTATATTTTCCATCACAAATGTCCGCTCCTTCGGGCATCAAGAGGCACCCGCAGAACCCCCCCCACCCCTCCCCTTCCGGGGCGGAGCCGGACGGTGGTCAGATAGCATGGGCCGCGGCCCGCCGCGGATCCTGCTGCCATCATCTCCCACAACAGGGGTCGTCCGAAGAATATAGTCAATAAAGTATATCAAACACTAAGTGCGAAGAGATGAGGTTTCCTCTTACGTATCACCTTCTCGGAACTACTTCCGACGAAGAGCTGTTAAAATGGGTTCATGGACGCTGCTGGCAACTAAGGCCGGGGGAGAGCCTGGGGTGGAGAGAAAACGGCGACGGGGATGGGGTGGGGGGACGGGGGACGGAGACGAACCAGGCGAAAGGGGTATCTTTAGGTATCTTTTTGTGCAGTAGTTAGTGTCGGATCTTTAGGGCCTCCACACACTGGACGCGCCAGCCAGCGTGTGAGAAGGTTTGACATGATCTGGTGACTCGCCGTCATCAGAGACAAGTTACGCGAAACATTATACACGTGTCAGGTGAACGAAGACTTCCGAAGTTGGCCGAAGTGGAGATCAACGTGTGTGAAACAACGATATATCCAGGCATAAATTCACCTTAGACTATACTTGACGTAACAGATGAAAAGAGACGTTTCATAATTTACTATGGACCTCCAGTGCATCAAGACTTTGCAGACCAAATACTGTTGGGTACATAGTCATGTAGAATTATAAAACGATACTCATTGCAACACCTTGCCATTGTCGCGATATATAAATGTAAGCGTCTTGGATCTGCTACCAAAGATATTAACGTAAGGTGTCCTAATTTCGTCATTCCAAATGTTTTTGCTTCTAAAAACGCACCGTTCTTCTAAATTAGAACGAATGAGTGAAACCATTTAATGATTCCTTTTTAAAAATGAAGTCCGCTATCCGTTGTTGAAAAGAAAATAACCTATTTCTGTTGCGTGATTAATTATGAAAAATTTTATAGGAGTGGGGTAAAACTGACGATGTTAGGAACCCGGGTTCCTAATATCGTTACAACGGGTGTCCCAATATCGTCAGGGAGACCTAATATCGTCATACCCGAAAGGTAAGGCTCTAAAAACCAGGTCGATTGCACTTAAATGTTGATTGTTAAACTTAAACGGCAAACTAAACGAAAACTGTTTAGACCGGACATGTTTCACAGATAATTATTTCGACACCAGATCTCATGGATGACGGTCTATCTCGGTTCAAATTTACGGTAAATTATCCTAGTAAATGTAAAATAATGCCAAATGCCGGTATCTGTCAATACAAATTATGCATGCCAGACAACTTGTATTTCTGTAACATATGGCCAACGCTGTCTGGAATTCTAATAAAGAACCTTTACTTGTTCTGCACCACGAGGTCCTGCATAGGACCTGGTACGTATTGGTTGTGCCCCCCCCCCCCCCCACCCCCCCAATCGCAACAATATTTCTACGCCTATGCAATGTCAGGCAACTGCACTGTATGAATCTGGATTCAGTGATCCAGGGATATAGGCTAGATCATGTTGTCGGCATGGTAAGGTTTAAACGCACTCCATGTGCCTCTGGCATCGACAAAAAGATATTTGCACCGCATAGTATCCGAGGAGCCTCGTGCGCGGCTGCCAAGGCCGCCAGGGTGTCAGTTACGTACGGCCAATGAACATCCAATGAAAACATTTTTTGGAGGTCCCGTCGTAGAAAAATCGTTTAAATCTAGGTCACATAGAACACGGTAGCTACTCGGTACATCCCGGTAGCCCCCGGTAGAAGCCGGTGGTTGATTTGGCCTCTACCGGGTTCTACCGGGATGAAAATCAGTCGACGGTCGTCTCGATGGTCGTCGGTCACCGTCAGCCCGGTAGTAACACGGTAGGCCCCGGCGTGAACACGGTAGAACACGGCGCCAGCACGGCGTGAACACGGCGTCGACACGGTGCCAACACGGTGCCAACAACGTCGATCAATGTTGGCGGAATTATCTAGAAATGCGCGATAATTGCTCTGGCACATCAGACTGAGCCATTTGGGTTTGCCACAGCGAATATTTGCGGGTAATTTAGATGAAAGATTATCTAAAAATCATGTCAGCACCAGGTAGAATTAAGTTGTAAACCCCGGTCTGTGGCCGCACTTTATATGTGTCGTCGCTATAAATTAGGGGGTTACTCCGGTTCGTGGCTACACTTTGTGTCGTTGGCTAGAAGTTAGGGGGTTACCCCGGTTCGGGGCTGCACTTTGTGTACTTGGCTAGAAGTTAGAGGATTACCCCGGTTCGTGGCTGCACTTTATGTGTCGTTGGCTAGAAGTTAGGGGGTTACCCCGGTTCGTGGCTGCACTTTATGTGTCGTTGGCTATAAGTTAAGGGGTTACCCCGGTTCGTGGCTGCACTTTGTGTCGTTGGCTAGAAGTTAGGGAGTTACCCCGGTTCGTGGCTGCACTTTATGTGTCGTTGGTTAGAAGTTAGGTTGTTACCCCGGGTCGTGGCTGCACTTTGTGTCGTTGGCTAGAAGTTAGGGAGTTACCCCGGTTCGTGGCTGCACTTTATGTGTCGTTGGTTAGAAGTTAGGTTGTTACCCCGGGTCGTGGCTGCACTTTGTGTCGTTGGCTAGAAGTTAGGGAGTTACCCCGGTTCGTGGCTGCATTTTGTGTCGTTGACTAGAAGTTAAGGGGTTACCCCGGTTCGTGGCTGCACTTTGTGTCGTTGGCTAGAAGTTAGGGGGTTACCCCGGCACGTGTCTGCACTGTATGTGTCGTTGGCAATAAGTTAAGGGGTTACCCCGGTTCGTGGCTGCATTTTGTGTCGTTGACTAGAAGTTAAGGGGTTACCCCGGTTCGTGGCTGCATTTTGTGTCGTTGGCTATAAGTTAGGGGGTTACCCCGGTTCGTGGCTGCACTTTGTGTCGTTGGCTAGAAGTTAGGGGGTTACCCCGGCACGTGTCTGCACTGTATGTGTCGTTGGCAATAAGTTAAGGGGTTACCCCGGTTCGTGGCTGCATTTTGTGTCGTTGACTAGAAGTTAAGGGATTACCCCGGTTCGTGGCTGCACTTTGTGTCGTTGGCTATAAGTTAGGGGGTTACCCCGGTTCGTGGCTGCACTTTGTGTCGTTGGCTAGAAGTTAGGGGGTTACCCCGGTTCGTGGCTGCACTTTGTGTCGTTGGCTAGAAGTTAGGGGGTTACCCCGGCACGTGTCTGCACTGTATGTGTCGTTGGCTATAAGTTAGGGGGTTACCCCGGTTCGTGGCTGCATTTTGTGTCGTTGACTAGAAGTTAGGGGGTTACCCCGGTTCGTGGCTGCACTTTGTGTCGTTGGCTATAAGTTAAGGGGTTACCCCGGCACGTGTCTGCACTGTATGTGTCGTTGGCAATAAGTTAAGGGGTTACCCCGGTTCGTGGCTGCATTTTGTGTCGTTGACTAGAAGTTAAGGGGTTACCCCGGTTCGTGGCTGCACTTTGTGTCGTTGGCTATAAGTTAGGGGGTTACCCCGGCACGTGTCTGCACTGTATGTGTCGTTGGCAATAAGTTAAGGGGTTACCCCGGTTCGTGGCTGCATTTTGTGTCGTTGACTAGAAGTTAAGGGGTTACCCCGGTTCGTGGCTGCATTTTGTGTCGTTGACTAGAAGTTAGGGGGTTACCCCGGTTCGTGGCTGCACTTTGTGTCGTTGGCTAGAAGTTAGGGGGTTACCCCGGTTCGTGGCTGCACTTTATGTGTCGTTCGCTATAAGTTAGGGGGTTACCCCGGTTCGTGGCTGCAATTTATGTGTTGTTCGCTGTAAGTTAGGGGGTTACCCCCGGTCCGTTTGATAGGTAACATATTTAAATATGCACAGTGGTATTTGTATTATGAACAAGAATCTAAAGAGACATTACGAATGGCTGCTTTGTGTGGTGCCAGTGGGTAATCTGCACCATGACCAATGTAGAATATAGGTAAAACCCAGAGAAGGAATCGAACCTTTGGACACAAAAGCAGGTACAATCAGGGTATCTACCACCCCTTGCGTAATATGTGATGCCAAGACCATTCCATATAGCCACATCTTGCGTTAAAAACAAACTGGGTGATCCGGGTCAGAAAAACGATTCCCGCAAAGCGTGTCATAGTTCACACTGCAGTTGTCAGGTAACCGGCTTGACAGTTTTAATTATAATAGGTAAGTGAAATATATATTGATGTTAATTGTCTCTGAAGTATTATAGTCACAGCCAATAATTCAGTTGTTTAAGAACAGTTGAACACGTTCTAATGCCCCGGCGTCAGCGTTTATATCAGATTCTCATTGGAAAGACAGAACTGTGACAAACCGTCGCGACAGTACATACCGGCCTATATATACGGCTTTAAGAGAAGTTATAATGGGTGTACAGCTAATGAATATTTATATCTTCTATAAAGTAAACATTTCTGAATTCTCTAAATCAAAATACGTCAGAGAAAGGTCAGCATTTCTGCACCAAAGAACATAAACAAACGGGGACTGCTTTCATACACACGGTGCAACACGAAACATTCGCCAATAAGCATATATATATATCATCTGTTTTCTCGGATTATATCCCTCTACTTTTTTCTTAAAATTGTATCTTTTGATAAGAGTCCCAGTGCATCCAGGTGGGGGACTTTAATGCAGGGTTGTCCCGCCAACGCGCGGATCTAGAGAGAAGGCCCAGGGCATTCAAGAGCTGTCCAGTGACAAAGAAGCCAGCCCTATTGGTTTTATCGCCACGTTATTGTCGGTTTTTTATTGCGATCTCTACAACGAATCCACAACACACCAGGCAGCGGTCTCTAAAATCTTTATTCTTCTCTTGATATCATATACAACTGGCCTGTCGGCCAAGTTGGAACTCCCACACAACCCTACCCCGCTCGCGCACTCCGCAGAGTCGGACACCACTCAGCCAATCCCGAGAGAGCGCGGGACTGGGCGCGTCCCCCTGAGAAAGCCGGCGAGCGGGAAACTGGCTGACAGGCGGGAAACGGAGTGACCGCTCGGAGAGGCAACGCTCGCTGAAGTCGAGGACAGGTTTTTTTGTTATTTTTGACGAATTTTCCAATGTGGCTAGGATCTCTATACTTTAACATTGGGCTTACATCCTTTGTCATGGACGTCAACATGACGTTGCTGACGCTTACCAAAACGTAACAAATCGGGCTTCTATTTTTTCATTGCATTTACTTATATAGTAAAAAATCTGCTCATGCAGCAATTTTTTACTTAAATTATGGTTTCGAAAAAACACATTTAGAACACATTGTCTGATTGTATAAATGTATATCTGGGTTTTAATTGCATACAATATGTGTACTTCTATGCTAAGAATATAAATCCATCATTTCCATTAAAAAGAGCTTTTACATTGTTCAAGAAAAATACTGCTAGATGAGTAACTTTAAAGCGATGAAAACTATTACTTAAGTAGGTGAACATGAAGCCATTCCACAATGACGTCGGCACACTTGAACTACGTCGTTTTTGACGCACACGTTTCGGTACCGCAAAAGAGTTACGCATGGCGGTACTTGTCCCTGGATATAATGTACAACGTCATATAAACCGGAAATCGCTATGACGTATAATAGCCGAGTAATGGCCTTTGCAAAACTATGACGTCATCACGTAATGGTGACGTCATGGCATGACGAACGACAGCGTCCAAATAATAAAATGCAAACGTTTAGCCCCACAACCCAAAACGTTGACCAACGCGGTGGTAGGAGCATCAGCCTTTCAGTTATGGCTTGATTCAGGTATGGACACATGCAGAGAGAGAATGGAGTCTATAATAGTGGCCAAGAAACATATATTATCATAAATATGTTTTTTATGATAGCAAAAGTCAAAGTTGACAAATATTTCGCTGTTGTCATCATATAAGTAAGAATTGCTGGATTTTAAATGTGATTTAGCTCTGGACGCAAGCAGAGAGAATTGAGTCTACAACAGTGGCAAAAAAGACAGATATTACCATAAATAGGTTTTTTATGATAAAAAAGTCCGAATTGACAAAGATTTCGCCATTGTCAATTTTGACTTTTTCATCGTATAAGTAAAAATTTACGGATTTTTAGTGTGATTTAGCTTTGGACGCAAGCAGAGAGAATTGAGTCTACAACAGGGGTAAAAAAGACAGATATTACCATAAATGGGTTTTTTATGATAAAAAAGTCAGAATTGACAAAGATTTCACCATTGTCAAGTCTGACTTTTTCATCATATAAGTAAGAGTTGATGCATTTTGAGTGTGATTTAGATATGGACACATGCAGAGAGAGAATTTTGTCTATAATAATGGCAAAAAAAAGATATTACCATGAATTGTTTTTTCATGATAAAAAAGTCACAATGTGACAGTGGCTTTACAATTGGCGGCAGATCAGATCAGGATTTACAATACTATAAACAAAAGTAATTCTCGATGTCTTACAAAATTGTATGTGCCATGATTTTTTTCAAAACCTGACAAAAAGGCCCTTTTTGGTTAGGTAAAAATGTTAAATTACACATTTCATTGACTTGTTTCATTTAAAAATGTCCTTTTTTGCGATGTTCCATAATTTTAAGGAGCTCTGGGACAATGGGACCTACCTATTGGCCTACCTATCAAAATCACTGCTTATTTGTTTCAAAGTTACTGTCAATGTGGACAGGTTTTTTATCGGTATATTGAAATAACAAGTTCCCTGTGGCGAGAGAATGTCACGCTCACAGTTGTGACCCCTGTCGGTGAGGTTGTTCCCCAGCTAACAATATAGCTTTCGCGGAACGTTAGGAAAACGTTATTAAATAACATTCCAAGAACGTTATCTGGGAAATTTTTCCTGGTGTATCCCTTCATATATCGCTTGCAGGAGTCTTTTTTCACAGTATATTTCTGAATTCGTCAAACCACTCGTTCGCTTGTCGCAGAGAACGTAGACTACGTGTGTTAAATCCAGAACTCGTTGTTGTGCCTGCCGTCAGTTGTAAGGCCGGTATGGAAACTATTCAAAATCGATGGAGACTATGGAAACTCCATAGAAATTCTATGAAAAATCGATGGAAATTCTATAAAAACTCTATAGGAAAACCTGTTTAGAATTTCCATAGAAAAATCGATAGAAACCTTTAGTAAAATTCTATAAGATATTTATATTATTTATGTTAGACTGGGTGTAATGATGTCTGATAAACTTAATGCCATGATTCGCGTAATAAATCTAGGAAGAGAGAATAACCTTCATGTATCTTTTCACATAAAGAATACTTCTATAAAACATGCAAACGTACCTGATCATAACCGGCTACAAGAGGAACAAAAATGTCTCTGTCCAAATATTATCTATATACGTTTTATAGCAACCAATTGCTCTACAGAAGTATCCCTACATCTTCAATATACAATAATGTTTTCTATAGAAATATATGTTTACGTTGTATAGAAAATAATTGTTCTATAGAATTATGTACAAACGTTCTATAGAAAATCATACTTCTATAGATTAGTCCATAGAAAATCTATGGAGTTCTATAAAACGTTTTGCTACGGGTAGTGAAGGCCATAATAAAGGTCGAGAGCGGATGGATGGCCTAGCCAAAACCCTGTCGATAGAGTGTTTTAAATTTGTTGATGGACATACTTTAAAATATATTAAAAATTAATGTACTATATTGAAAAAAATAGCTCTGGACATTTTGGTAAAATCGCGTTTAACGTTATGATTAGTGACAATTACAATACTTCAAGATGCCAAAGGTCCATCGACCTGACCTGAAATTTGTCAATATAAAACCCAATCGATCAATATATCTCTTCCTACATTCTTACATAATAGACGTTTCAAGGCCATCATCTAGATTTTTTCCTGCTCAGAAGCATTTAAATTCTTTTGAAGGGAAACGATGTATTTGGTCTTTATTGCGTGAATATAATAAATAGTGTGCTACAATAGAAAGTGCAGACTTTTTGCCGGGCGAATTTGGCCCGGGAATCTGACCTTCGACCATGTGTCATACGATATGTCATCAAATTTCAGACATCGCTACCGTTGTCATCGATATACATGTATATATAACATTGCATAATTTCCAGTTCAGGTAAATTTACGCGCGTAACAATATATAGTGGTGGAAGATTGCTTCATGGGGAGCTTGATATTATTAACATTGCGAATCCAATATGTTACACTTTGGCGTGCAATTTCGGGGCTATAAAACAATTTCCATTGCAGTACTTACCTGGTCGATACTTGCCGTGCATACGGATTACCGGATAAGAAATCCAACCTCGCTTTGTCCAAGCATCCGACGGACACGGGGTCACGGTAGGTAGATCGTTCAGGTATTGTGCTCTGCCAGGCCGACCCAAGCAATCACTGTTCGACCCCCAACTTTGTAAATGTCTATGTCACTGCATCACAAACATCCAATGTCTTTCTTCGCAAAGAGTAGGCGGTTAGTCTGGGATAATGGGCTCTTATCCGGTTTTCTTCCCATTGTGTATAACAGTTTGAGGGTTAAAGCGGTCAATTTAAACGATAATGTTCGACGAATAGCTCGTCTCACATGTTCGCAGCAATGAAGCAATTACTCAATGTACAATGTGCGTTGTATATTTGGAGGAATATATATCTATGCATCTGCATGAATCTCAGTAGAACCTGAAGCGACTACTAGCTGTCACTGTTTCCCCGGTAACTGGGCATGCAACCAAAAGGACCATGGCTTCACAACCAGCCGCAAGGATCATGGCTTCACAACCAGCCACAGAGACCATAGTCTCACAACCAGACACAAAGAACATAGCCTCACAACCAGCCACAAAGGCCATGGGCTCACAACCGGCCTCAGAAACCATGGCCTCACAAGCAGCCACAGAGACCATGGCCTCACAACCAGCCAGAAAGACCATAGCCTCACAACCAGCCACAAGGACCCTGGTCTCACAACCAGCCATAAGGACCATGGGCTCACAGGCAGCCATAGAGACCATAGCCTCACAACCAGCCACAAGGACCCTGGGCTCACAAGCAGCCACAAGGACCATGGCTTCACAACCAGCCACAAGGGTCGTGGATTCACAAGCAGCCACAAGGATCCTGGCTTGACAAGCAGCCACAAGGATCATGGCTTCACAACCAGCCACACGGACCATAGCCTTACAAGCAGCCACAGAGACCTTAGCCGCGCAACAAGCCACATAAACCATGGCCTCACAAGCAGCCATAGAGACCATAGCCTCACAACCAGCCACAAAGACCATGGGCTCACAACCAGCCACATGGACCATAGCCTCACAACCAGCCACAAGGACCGTAGCCTCTCAACCAACCACAGAGACCATAGCCTCACCACCAGCCACAAGGACCATAGCCTCACAACCAACCACAGAGACCATAGCCTCACAACCAGCCACAGAGACCATAGCCTCTCAACCAACCACAGAGACCATAGCCTCACAACCAGCCACAGGGACCATAGCCTCACAACCAACCACAGAGACCATAGCCTCACAACCAGCCACAGAGACCATAGCCTCACAACCAACCACAGAGACCATAGCCTCACAACCAGCCACAGAGACCATAGCCTCACAACCAACCACAGAGACCATAGCCTCAAAACCAGCTACAGAGACCATAGCCTCACAATCAGCCACAGAGACCATAGCCTCACAACCAACCACAGAGACCATAGCCTCACAACCAGCCACAGAGACCATAGCCTCACAACCAACCACAGAGACCATAGCCTCCCAACCAGCCACAAAGACCATAGCCTCACAACCAACCACAGAGACCATAGCCTCACAACCAACCGCAGAGACCATAGCCTCACAACCAGCCACAGAGACCATAGCCTCTCAACCAACCACAGAGACCATAGCCTCACAACCAGCCACAGGGACCGTAGCCTCAAAACCAGCCACAGAGACCATAGCCTCACAACCAGCCACAGAGACCATAGCCTCACAACCAACCACAGAGACCATAGCCTCACAACCAGCCACAGAGACCATAGCCTCACAACCAGCCACAAGGACCGTAGCCTCTCAACCAACCACAGAGACCATAGCCTCACAACAAGCCACAAGGACCATAGCCTCACAACCAACCACAGAGACCATAGCCTCACAACCAGCCACAGAGACCATAGCCTCTCAACCAACCACAGAGACCATAGCCTCACAACCAGCCACAGGGACCATAGCCTCACAACCAACCACAGAGACCATAGCCTCACAACCAGCCACAGAGACCATAGCCTCACAACCAACCACAGAGACCATAGCCTCGAAACCAGCCACAGAGACCATAGCCTCACAACCAACCACAGAGACCATAGCCTCACAACCAGCCACAGAGACCATAGCCTCACAACCAACCACAGAGACCATAGCCTCGAAACCAGCCACAGAGACCATAGCCTCACAACCAGCCACAGAGACCATAGCCTCACAACCAACCACAGAGACCATAGCCTCACAACCAGCCACAGAGACCATAGCCTCACAACCAACCACAGAGACCATAGCCTCACAACCAGCCACAAAGACCATAGCCTCACAACCAGTCGCAGAGACCATAGCCTCACAACCAGTCACAAGGATCATGGCGTCACAACCAACCACAGGGATCATGATTTTACAAGCAGCCACACGGACCATAGCCTCAAAACCAGCCACAGAGACCATAGCCTCACAACCAGCCACAGAGACCATAGCCTCACAACCAACCACAGAGACCATAGCCTCACAACCAGCCACAGAGACCTTAGCCTCACAACAAGCCACAAGGACCATAGCCTCACAACCAACCACAGAGACTATAGCCTCACAACCAGCCACAGAGACCATAGCCTCGCAACCAGCCACAGAGACCATAGCCTCACAACCAGCCACAGGGACCATAGCCTCACAACCAGCCACAGAGACCATAGCCTCACAACCAGCCACAGAGACCATAGCCTCACAACCAACCACAGAGACCATAGCCTCGAAACCAGCCACAGAGACCATAGCCTCACAACCAACCACAGAGACCATAGCCTCACAACCAGCCACAGAAACCATAGCCTCACAACCAACCACAGAGACCATAGCCTCACAACCAGCCACAGTGACCATAGCCTCACAACCAGCCACAGAGACCATAGCCTCACAACCAACCACAGAGACCATAGCCTCACAACCAGCCACAGAGACCATAGCCTCACAACCAACCACAGAGACCATAGCCTCACAACCAGCCACAGAGACCATAGCCTCTCAACCAACCACAGAGACCATAGCCTCACAACCAGCCACAGGGACCATAGCCTCAAAACCAGCCACAGAGACCATAGCCTCACAACCAGCCACAGAGACCATAGCCTCACAACCAACCACAGAGACCATAGCCTCACAACCAGCCACAGAGACCATAGCCTCACAACCAGCCACAAGGACCGTAGCCTCTCAACCAACCACAGAGACCATAGCCTCACAACAAGCCACAAGGACCATAGCCTCACAACCAACCACAGAGACCATAGTCTCACAACCAGCCACAGAGACCATAGCCTCTCAACCAACCACAGAGACCATAGCCTCACAACCAGCCACAGGGACCATAGCCTCACAACCAACCACAGAGACCATAGCCTCACAACCAGCCACAGAGACCATAGCCTCACAACCAACCACAGAGACCATAGCCTCGAAACCAGCCACAGAGACCATAGCCTCACAACCAACCACAGAGACCATAGCCTCACAACCAGCCACAGAGACCATAGCCTCACAACCAACCACAGAGACCATAGCCTCGAAACCAGCCACAGAGACCATAGCCTCACAACCAGCCACAGAGACCATAGCCTCACAACCAACCACAGAGACCATAGCCTCACAACCAGCCACAGAGACCATAGCCTCACAACCAACCACAGAGACCATAGCCTCACAACCAGCCACAAAGACCATAGCCTCACAACCAGTCGCAGAGACCATAGCCTCACAACCAGTCACAAGGATCATGGCGTCACAACCAACCACAAGGATCATGATTTTACAAGCAGCCACACGGACCATAGCCTCAAAACCAGCCACAGAGACCATAGCCTCACAACCAGCCACAGAGACCCTAGCCTCACAACCAACCACAGAGACCATAGCCTCACAACCAGCCACAAGGACCATAGCCTCACAACCAACCACAGAGACCATAGCCTCACAACCAGCCACAGAGACCATAGCCTCACAACCAGCCACAGAGACCATAGCCTCACAACCAGCCACAGGGACCATAGCCTCACAACCAACCACAGAGACCATAGCCTCACAACCAGCCACAGAGACCATAGCCTCACAACCAACCACAGAGACCATAGCCTCGAAACCAGCCACAGAGACCATAGCCTCACAAGCAACCACAGAGACCATAGCCTCACAACCAGCCACAGAGACCATAGCCTCACAACCAGCCACAGAGACCATAGCCTCACAACCAGCCACAGAGACCATAGCCTCACAACCAACCACAGAGACCATAGCCTCACAACCAGCCACAGAGACCATAGCCTCACAACCAACCACAGAGACCATAGCCTCACAACCAGCCACAAAGACCATAGCCTCACAACCAGTCGCAGAGACCATAGCCTCACAACCTGTCACAAGGATCATGGCGTCACAACCAACCACAAGGATCATGATTTTACAAGCAGCCACAGAGATCATGGGCTCACAGCCAGCCACAAGGACCATGGCTTCACTACCACCACAAACACCGCCACACACTCACAGCGACCCTGTGAGTGTGTGGTGGTGTTTATGGTGGTATATATATATATATATATATATACTCACACGCCGCTGCTCTCAAGGCCTTGCTGATAGGTCGGGTAGGTTGGGTTTCTATATGGGTCCTATCCTGTGTAAGTCAGAGGAGTAGTGGGCGGTCTGGGGATGGGGACGGGGTGGGGGAGTCTAGGTGAAAGATAACCTCTTCCGCCACCTTCGTTAGACACGAAGAGGGAGGGCTGGGTGGTCAGCCATGGGGCGAATTTTAACAAGAATTGTGAAGAAAGCAACAACGTTTTCTCTGATCAATGATTTTATTTGGTACAAGTGGTGGTCATGGTTGAAGAAAATTCTTCTTGCACAGTTCGTCAATGGTATATTGGCACAGAAAAACTAATGGTGCAATTCGGTGAAATCTCTGATAGGCTACATCAGCATACGTACTCGTACTTACACCCTCCAAACAGAACGATGGGGCTGCACGATGACAGCATTAAACACGTGGCTTGGGAATGCCAGGTAAATGGTAGATGAAATGATCAGAACGAATATGGAAATGGCAGCGGTTGTTAATACATGGCGAGAAACGTACGTTGTATACTATTTTACAATGTGTACTAAACAGTGAGAAGAGAAGAAGCGTAATTTGCTTAATTATTCAAATACACAACTTTACCACATCGCGATAACGACCTGATCAAACAGAGGCAATGACATGATCACACAGTGGTAATGACATGATCACACAGTGGTAATGACATGATCACACAGTGGTAATGACATGAACACACAGTGGTATTGACATGATCACACAGTGGTAATGACATAATCACACTGGTAATGACGTGATCAAAGAGTGGTAATGACATGACCACACAGTGGTAATGACATGATCACATGATCACACGGAGGTAATGACTTGATTACACAGTGGTAATGACATGATCACACAGTGGTAATGACATGATCACACAGTGGTAATGACATGATCACACAGTGGTAATGACATAATCACACTGGTAATTACATGATCACAGAGTGGTAATGACATGACCACACACTGGTAATGACATGATCACATGATCGCACGGAGGTAATGACTTGATTACACAGTGGTAATAACATGATCACACAGTGGTAATGACATGATCACATAGAGCTAATGACATGATCACACGGAGGTGATGACCTGATCACACGGAGGTGATGACTTGTCCCGAGGAGTAGTACTCCCAGTCAGGGACGTATTCCTTCAGCAGGTGGATGTGGTGGGGCCTGTTGAATAACGTCGTGGTGCCGAATGCATTCAGGAACCGATCCAGACGACCGAACTAATCCCACCTATCGTTGAGGGTCCGCAAGATGAAGGCCTCCTGCAGCAGCAGCACACTCTCGTACAGCGCCACCTTGTGCTGATCCTCGTTGGCGATGTACCGGAACTCGCTGAAGCGTTCCAGGAAGAGCCCCCTGGTGGCCATGATGGTCACGATGGCCAGGTTGTTGGTGAGGACGGTCCAGCCGAGGTGCGCGTACTGCTGGAGCAGGATGAAGGAGGCGAGGTTGGCGAAGACGGAGACGCTGCCAAGCACCAGGAACGCCACCACCAGGCTGCGGAGCCCCCGACCTCTGACAAAGGTCGTGGCGGAGACGAATTCGGTGGCGCCGACCGGAGCCTTTAAGCGGCTGAATGCGCTCCAGACGGACGCTATCCGGATCGAGATCAGCATGGTCGTCAGCAGCACCTCCAGGACGGAATGATAGAAATGCTGCTCCAATTTGTCGTCGCCTTGGTGACGAAGATCTAAGCTCTCCTTGGTTACGCCTAGGATGATGACGCACGCATGGACCCCCAGGAGGAACGCTTCACCGCTCACCACGCGCCACAAACGCCGCTCACAAGAGGGCGCTCCGCTGTCTGAGCCTTTAGCAGAAACCGCGGCGTTTCCATGGCAACAAGGCACACATTCTTCCGCAATTGTGTCTGAGCATAAACCGCGACGCTGCAACTTTCGGTCGGTCCGATATCGGGTTATATATGTCGCATCCGTGTTCTGCCTTTGACCCAGAACGAGGCAGTCGTTGAGCGGCGTCTCGTTGAGTAGCGAGGTGGCTACTTCCGTTCTGGGGGTCGGGGACGCCGCGGAGTCGGTCATGGCCTTACCGCGGCGGCAATTCCTGGACGGGAAGTCTGGGTCGGCCTCACACCCCGCTGGGACGGCCTCCACGTCCTCTGCCCCTGCTCCGCCCACTGCCATAGCGGCTGCCGCTAACTGACCCCGCCGAACTAGAGAATCCTGACGCGCCACGTTTACACCGGTTCTGTCAATGGCAGAAGCGTTTGAAGTCGCGCCATCCGAAAATATGACGCTGTGCGGGTCACCAAGGTCACTTGTCTTTTCGGATGTGTTTTTCTTGCTCGATTTTCGTCTCACGTGATTTGCGATATGACTACCGCCATTTTGTCCTGTTCCGTTGCTTGCGCTATGATAATCTCCGTTAATTATGGTATCCATCTCTGGATCATCGGTTTGATCCAGAGATGCTGATTTTCGCGCGGAACCATGGCGCTCATAACCAGTCGGACTGGGCCGGCTGAATGTTACATACGAGTTATTTCCGTCTCTGGAAGGTAATCGATTCTGGGAGTGACCGACGTGATTCCCCTGCGGTGACGTCACATCCCGCGTTACGTCACTCCCCGGGGACGTCACGCCCACATCACGCGTTGAAGACTGCGATGGGCGCGTCGGTCCGTTGACTGCGCGCGGCGCGTGGTTGGCCTCTACTAGCGGCGCACCTCCGGTTCGCTGCGTCGCCGTCGACGACCGATCGATCCCGGATGTGACGCGCCCGGATCTGTCCGCGCGTTGCCTGCCGGGTGTGTCGCAGAGCGTAGTGACGGAACGCTGACGGGGGCGGGGATGACTTCCTCCTGAGGGTCATGGCTCAGATCGGGGTCGAAGCGGAGTCCGAGGACAGGCGTGTTGGGGGCGTCTCTCCGGAGAGGGGCGTAGTTGTCCTTGCCGAAGGACGACTGCCGAATGAAGGCGTGACTGGGGAAGCCCGTCTGATCCCCTGGCCCGGGTGACTTGGGTCTCTTCGCCATCGCATACCATCGGGAGGGAAGCAATATCTGGAAGAAACTAGTGCGTGTAAGAAAATGCTATTGCAATCGAGATTCAGGTGTTTGGCCAAAGTAAACTTCGTCCGTTTGGATAACGGTTGCAATTGCTAATAGATCAGGGTTTACTTATGGCTTCAAGAAACAATATTAACATGAGTCCTGCATCAAATGACTACAGTAATGAGTAAGTGTGGATCATGGCAAAGCTTATTAGTTATTATATACGAAGCACGTTTTGGACAAATGTCCTTAATCGGCCCAGGCGTTACAGAGCATCGCGAATCTTGGAGGGGTCAAAGTTCAAGTGATTAAGCAAGAAAACTACCACCCAAGTGGCAAACTACCACCCAAGTGAGAAAACTACCACCCACGCGAGGAAACTACCACCCAAGCGAGAAAACTACCACCCAAGCGAAAAAACTAACACCCGAACTAGAAACCTAATTTCCGAGCAGGAAACTACCACCAAAGCGAGAAACTACTACCCCAGTGACAAACTACCACCCAAGCGGGAAAACTAACACCCGAGCGGGTTAATGCCACTCGAACGTGATTAACTGGAAGCGAGAAAGTACCAACTTCTGTTTCTGCGGGACTGCTCGTAATCTCGCTGACTGATTTACCGGCGCCCGTTACTGCGGACGGACGCTGTGCAGGGCCCTGGGCTCCGAGATATTGGCGGTTCTAACGGTCGTGAACATGCAATAAAGCGACAGGCACATCATCAGCACTTGAAACCCGACAGAATGGAATGCCACCGAATTCGTTCGTTCGAGCTATCCCCAAATCATTGGAATTGTGAAGTGCGGCCCAGTCGTAATGTTTAATTTTTAAGGCACGTTTAAATGAACGATCAAACCCCAATCACGTATGAGCATACTGCAAGCGGGCGATATAGTGATCACAAATCTGTCCTTCAAATTTTCTAGAATATGCGTTACAAAGCAAACACTCGGCAAATTATGAAATATTCATAATCCTTTATTTATTACAAACGGGTTTTGGCAGGTTGATTTAATGTCATGTTAATGTCAATATCACTTTGACCACTAAGCACGTGACGTCACGTAGAGGTCAATCAGATGGCGAATATATCGCTTCACAGCTGGTCTAGGGTGACACCTTCCACGATATGGAGTGAAGATACGGGAAAGGGGGGTGGGCATTATGAGTGTCGACCTTACACATAGCTCCGGGCAATAATTCAGATTGATTGAACTATTGTGCTCTGTTCTAGGACAAATGTCAAGTTCATACCCCAAATATATCAATGTTTATTAACTACTATGAATAACATATATACTATCGGAACAAATCACAGAACATGGGAAATTACTTTCAACTTGTTTAATCGGCAGTTTTGGTTTTTCATGTCTAATTGCCTTTTTATCGTGGTATCCACCCCCCCCCCCCCCCTCCCTCCCCCCAACACACACTTCCTTCGACCTCACTGTATTTCACAAGCGGCATGCATCAGGTGTAAGATATAATAACCTGTCTGGCCACGCTTCTTTCAAGCCACTAAGCCTAACCAGAGCCCTAATCCTAACCCTAACCCTTGCCCTAACCTAATCCTAACCCTAACCCTTGCCCTAACCTAATCCTAACCCTAACCCTTGCCCTAACCCTTGCCCTAACCTAATCCTAACCCTAACCCTTGCCCTAACCTAATCCTAACCCTAACCCTTGCCCTAACCTAATCCTAACCCTAACCCTTGCCCTAACCCTTGCCCTAACCTAATCCTAACCCTAACCCTTGCTCTAACCTAGTCCTACCTAATCCTAATCTAACCCGAAACCTAACATACATGTGCTATTTACAGTGCAACCCCATTCGCCGCGCATGCGCACATGTCAGCCGGACGCTTTAGCACGCCGGACAGGTTACCATGCTACATCCGGCCCAGGGGTCCTGTTCACCATATGAACGGCTTTTCCAGAGCCATGCAGACACCAGGACACGGGGACCCCGTACCGCCACCCTGGGTATAATGACTGCACGCTTGCAGTGATTACGTAACCATTCATTAGCCGTTATCGAGCAAATTTGTTGTTGAATGCTGTTGAAATGGAGAAGATCACAACAGATCTAATCATTCTAATCGCTGATTCCCCAGACGTAACCAGTTCAAAATCCGTCTGCCGCTGTTGATCATTAGTCTCGCCGTATATGAGGTAAGGCCCCTCGTCCCACCTCCTCCTCCCCTTGTTCTTCCCTCCCCCTTCGCCGCCCCCCCCCCACCCAGCTCCCTTCCTCATCAGCTGGCTCCTGACGGCTGGGGAGGGGTGGGAGGAGGAGGGAGGGGCGGCAGGAGGAGAGAGGCGCTGCGTCAGACCAGTCAAAAGGACCGTCAGATTGAAGTTCTGACAACGAACATTATTTACGTCGCATGTTTTGTGTGTATCACTCTCACAGTTGTGGTGGTCACCGACAGGTGGCGGGCGCGGTCAATGGGCGGCAACACCAGGCACTGCAGGGAGGGGAGGGGGGCGTAAAAAAGGGATTTTTGGCTACCGTTGGTGTTTTTTTTTGCAAAAACAGGTCATACTGATAATTGTGTCCCCCAGCCCCTCCTCCCCTCCCACCTCTCCCCTCATTTCTATGGTATGCGCCTTACATATCGATCGTTCACACGTATGTTGCGATGGATTTTTGCAGTTAGTAATATTTTACATGGTGCCGGGACCAGGATTTGGACCTGTAAATTAACGTACATTACTCTTGTGTACCTTAGCGCCCCCCGCGGGTAAAAGCAATAGGAGATATGGGCGGCAGTCGCCATGTTGTCTGCGCGGGGAGTGGACCCACTCTGTTCGTGCTCTGGGCGCCCCCCGGCCCCCGGTCCCTGGCCCCGGCCTCCGGCCCCCGGCTCACGCTGAGCTCACCTAATAGCCATGAGAGTAGTAGGTGGTCCAGGGAGGCGTCCGATACAGGAGTGGACCATGCCTCTCCTGCGCCCCCCCCCCCTCCCCCCATCTCTCTGCACCAGGGTGGATGAGGTGAAGAGGCCTCGGGATGTATTAATGCGCCAGATTACTAGTGCTGGTAGTGAGTGCCAAGCAATACAAACCGGCGGCAGGCGGGGCAGGCACGGCAGAATGGAAAGAAGGAAGTTTCAAAACTTACGCAGTCAGATATAAATTAGTTGTTATCGCCCTCCAAACTTTCAGTTGATAATTAATATGACTGAGGCTCCATGATTGGACTGATACGCTGGTGTAATGGCTATACTGATACACTTGTTTAATAGCTATACTGATACACTGGTTTAATGGCTATACTGATACACTGGTTTAATGGCTATACTGATACACTTGTTTAATGGCTATACTGATACACTGGTTTAGTCGCTATATTGATACACTTGTTTAATGGCTATACCGATACACTGCTTTAATCGCTATACTGATACACTGGTGTAAGGGCTATACTGATACACTGGTTTAGTCGCTATACTGATACACTTGTTTAATGGCTATACTGATACACTGGTTTAATGGCTATACTGATACACTGGTTTAATGGCTAGATTGATACACTTGTTTAATGGCTATACTGATACGCTGCTTTAATCGCTATACTGATACACTGGTGTAATGGCTATACTGATACACTTGTTTAATGGCTATACTGATACACTGGTTTAATGGCTATACTGATACACTGGTTTAATGGTTATACTGATACACTTGTTTAATGGCTATACTGATACACTGGTTTAGTCGCTATATTGATACACTTGTTTAATGGCTATACCGATACACTGCTTTAATCGCTATACTGATACACTGGTGTAAGGGCTATACTGATACACTTGTTTAATGACTATACTGATACACTGGTGTAATCGCTATACTGATAGACTGGTTTAGTCGCTATACTGATACACTTGTTTAATGGCTATACTGATACACTGGTTTAATGGCTATACTGATACACTGGTTTAATGGCTAGATTGATACACTGGTTTAATCGCTATGCTGATACACTGGTTTAATCGCTATACTGATACACTTGTTTAATGGCTATACTGATACACTTGTTTAATGGCTATACTGATACGCTGCTTTAATCGCTATACTGATACACTGGTTTAGTCGCTATATTGATACACTTGTTTAATGGCTATACCGATACACTGCTTTAATCGCTATACTGATACACTGGTGTAAGGGCTATACTGATACACTTGTTTAATGACTATACTGATACACTGGTGTAATCGCTATACTGATACACTGGTTTAGTCGCTATACTGATACACTTGTTTAATGGCTATACTGATACACTGGTTTAATGGCTATACTGATACACTGGTTTAATGGCTAGATTGATACACTTGTTTAATCGCTATGCTGATACACTGGTTTAATCGCTATACTGATACACTGGTTTAATGGCTATACTGATACACTGGTTTAATGGCTATATTGATACACTTGTTTAATGGCTATACTGATACACTTGTTTAATGGCTATACTGATACGCTGCTTTAATCGCTATACTGATACACTGGTGTAATGGCTATACCGATACACTTGTTTAATGGCTATACTGATACACTGGTTTAATGGCTATACTGATAGACTGGTTTAATGGCTATATTGATACACTTGTTTAATGGCTATACTGATACACTGGTTTAATGGCTATATTGATACACTTGTTTAATGGCTATACTGATACGCTGCTTTAATCGCTATACTGATACACTGGTGTAATGGCTATACTGATACACTTGTTTAATGGCTATACTGATAAACTGGTTTAATGGCTATACTGATACACTGGTTTAATGGTTATACTGATACACTTGTTTAATGGCTATACTGATACACTGGTTTAGTCGCTATATTGATACACTTGTTTAATGGCTATACCGATACACTGCTTTAATCGCTATACTGATACACTGGTGTAAGGGCTATACTGATACACTGGTTTAGTCGCTATACTGATACACTTGTTTAATGGCTATACTGATACACTGGTTTAATGGCTATACTGATACATTGGTTTAATGGCTATATTGATACACTTGTTTAATCGCTATGGTGATACACTGGTTTAATCGCTATAATGATACACTGGTTTAATCGCTATACTGATACACTGGTTTAATGATTATACTGATACACTGGTTTAATCGCTATATTGGTGCACTGGTTTAATCGCTGTATTGATAAACTGGTTTAATGGTTATATTGATACACTGGTTTAGTCGCTATATTGATACACTGGTTTCATCGCTATATTGATATTCTGGTTTAATGGCTATACTGATACACTGGTTTAATCGCTATATTAATACACTGGTTTAATCGCTATACTGATACACTGGTTTAATCGCTATACGGATACACTGGTTTAATGGTTATATTGATACACTGGTTTAGTCGCTATATTGATATTCTGGTTTAATCGCTATACTGATACACTGGTTTAATGGTTATACTGATACACTGGTTTAATCGCTATATTGATGGACTGGTTTAATCGCTATATTGATAAACTGGTTTAATGGTTATATTGATACACTGATTTAGTCGCTATATTGATACACTGGTTTATTCGCTATATTGATATTCTGGTTTAATCGCTATACTGATACACTGGTTTAATGGTTATACTGATACACTGGTTTAATCGCTATATTGATGCACTGGTTTAATCGCTATATTGATAAACTGGTTTAATGGTTATATTGATACACTGATTTAGTCGCTATATTGATACACTGGTTTATTCGCTATATTGATATTCTGGTTTAATGGCTATACTGATACACTGGTTTAATCGCTATATTGATACACTGGTTTAATGGTTATACTGATAGACTGGTTTAATGGTTATACTGATACATTGGTTTAATCGCTATTCTGATACACTGGTTTAAACTGAGAAATGTTTGTTTAATGTCCAGCTGAGACCATTTAGTATGCGACAATAGTGAATGACCTGAATTAAAGTAACAAACTGTGACAATGATTCAATGATTACAGCGTTGTACTGATATAATGGTTTAAATTAACCTGAGCGTGTTAAATTCGTAAACAGGGTCAACGGTTCAATGACTAAACTGTGGTAATAATTCAATAATTAAACTATGGTAATAATTCAATGACTAAACTATGGTAATAATTCAATGACTAAACTGTTGTAATAGTTCAATGACAAACTATGGTAAACTGTGGTAATAAGTCCATTACTAAACTAAGGTGATAACTCAGTTAAGGAGCTAAGATAAAGATGTTTTATTTGGTAACTGTGCGACGTCGAGTTCGTTAACGTATTTCTAAACTTGTTGTAACAAGGCGTTTAGTTCTGCTGTGGATTTACGGGGTCCATTTCCCTATGTTAAGACCAGCAAATGGATTATAGCATCGAGTGCATGAGCCTGTCGAGTAGTACGTGAGCTCTTCTGAAACAACGATTCGCTTTTAACTTACTCAATCTTAAGCAATATTTTGAAGGGAAATACTGCATTTAGGTTCTTAAAGGTCCTAAGAATACACTGATGGTGCACAATAAGCAATAGGGAATGTCCTCAGGGCCCTGACTCTCGCGTGGGAAAGTTTGTTATGTACTATAAGTCATCAGAATTTGAGCATCACTGCGGTTTTGTAACTTTTTTGATATGACAACATATCTATTTGGTGCAGACACCCACACACTCGTGACAACATATATATTTGGTACACCTACCCAAACAGTAATGACAACATATATATTCGGTACATACATTCACAGTCATGACAACTTATCTATTCGGTAGAGACACCCGCACACTCATGACAACTTATATATTTGGTGCAGACACCCACACAGTCATGACAACATACATATTTGGTACAGACACCCACACTGTCATGACAACATATCTATTCGGTACATACATTCACAGTCATGACAACCCATCTATTCGGTACAGACACCCACACACTCATGACAACATATCTATTCGGTACAGACACCCACACAGTCATGACAACTTATCTATTCGGTACAGACACCCACACACTCATGACAACATATCTATTCGGTACAGACACCCACACAGTCAGGACAACATATCTATTCGGTACATACATTCACACACTCATGACAACATATCTATTCGGTACAGACACCCACACAGTCATGACAACTTATTTATTCGGTACAGACACCCACACACTCATGACAACATATTTATTCGGTACAGACATCCACACAGTCATGACAATATATCTATTCGGTACATACATTCACAGTCATGACAACTTATCTATTCGGTACGGACACCCACACACTCATGACAACATATCTATTCGGTACAGACACCCACACAGTCATGACAACTTATCCTTTTCGGTACAGACACCCACACACTCATGACAACTTATCTATTCGGTACAGACACCAAGAAAGTCATGACAACATATCTATTCGGTACAGACATCCACACACTCATGAAAACATATCTATTCGGTACATACATTCACAGTCATGACAACTTATCTATTCGGTACAGACACCCACACACTCATGACAACATATCTATTCGGTACAGACACCCACACAGTCATGACAACTTATCTATTCGGTACAGACACCCACACACTCATGACAACTTATCTATTCGGTACAGACACCAAGAAAGTCATGACAACATATCTATTCGGTATAGACATCCACACAGTCATGACAACATATCTATTCGGTACATACATTCACAGTCATGTTGACGCCATTCACTGGCGGGCGAGGCAGCGATACGGGTACTTACAGATCCACTGGCAGAGAGCCGGCAAGGACGGCGAGCAACAGAAACCTCAGCATGGTCGTGATGGCTGCCAGACGACTTATATACCTTATAGCTCGTATCTGGTTGGTAGTATCTAGAAAATTTCTTGGACCACAATGGGCGTTATATGGCTCATTGTGACTGTTGCTCTTCCCAAAGTCCCAAGAACTACGATAAATTAAATGATAACCCCTATCTAAATATAAATATATTATGGCATTGTTGCCCCTACTATGATGCCACAGTCAGAAAGGGAAGGAGGAAAGCTTGCTTCCGGGGGGCTTGTTTGAGGGCAATTGTCCGACGCTGAAATTTGTTCCTGTAGAGTTGCTCGGGAGAAATTCTTTATTCCCAAGAGGTCATAAATAAGTTAAAACACACATACCTATCTCAATCGGTATCCGGTAACTGTACCACTGTCTCAATCCGTACCATGTAACTGCACCCTGTAACTCCACTCCTATCTCAATCCGTACCTTTTAACTGTAACCCTGTCTCAATCCGTACCATGTAACTGTCACATTGTCTCAATCCGTACCATGTAACTGTACCATTGTCTCAATCCGTACCATGTAACTGTACCATTGTCTCAATCCGTACCATGTAACTGTACCATTGTCTCAATCCGTACCATGTAACTGTGCCCTGTCCCAATCCGTACCATGTAACTGTACCCCTGTCTCAATCCGTACCATGTAACTGTACCCTGTCCCAATCTGTACCATGTAACTGTACCCTGTCTCAATCCGTACCATGTTACTGTACCCCTGTCTCAATCCATACCCTGTCACTGTACCCCTGTCTCAATCCGCCCCATGTAATTGTACCCCTGTCTCAATCCGTACCATATAATCGTTCCCCTGTCTCAATCCGTACCATGTTACTGTACCCCTGTCTCAATCCATACCCTGTCACTGTACCCCTGTCTCAATCCGCCCCATGTAATTGTACTCCTGTCTCAATCCGTACCATATAATCGTTCCCCTGTCTCAATCCGTACCATGTAACTGTTCCCCTGTCTCAATCCATACCCTGTCACTGTACCCCTGTCTCAATCCGCCCCATGTAATTGTACCCCTGTCTCAATCCGTACCATGTAACTGTACCCCTGTCTCAATCCGTACCCTAAAACTGTACCCTTGTCTAAGTCCGTACCATGTAACTGTACCCCTGTCTCAATCCGTACCATGTAACTGTACCCTGTCCCAATCTGTACCATGTAACTGTACCCTGTCTCAATCCGTACCATGTTACTGTACCCCTGTCTCAATCCGTACCATGTAACTGTACCCCTGTCCCAATCGGTACCATGTAACTGTACCCTGTCCCAATCTGTACCATGTAACTGTACCCTGTCTCAATCCGTACCATGTTACTGTACCCCTGTCTCAATCCGCCCCATGTAATTGTACCCCTGTCTCAATCCGTACCCTGTCACTGTACCCCTGTCTCAATCCGCCCCATGTAATTGTACTCCTGTCTCAATCTGTACCATGTAACTGTACTCCTGTCTCAATCCGTACCATGTTACTGTACCCCTGTCTCAATCCATACCCTGTCACTGTACCCTGTCTCAATCCGCCCCATGTAATTGTACCCCTGTCTCAATCCGTACCATGTAATTGTACTCCTGTCTCAATCCGTACCATGTTACTGTACCCCTGTCTCAATCCATACCCTGTAACTGTATCCCTGTCTCAATCCGCCCCATGTAATTGTACTCCTGTCCCAATCCGTACCATGTTACTGTACCCCTGTCTCAATCCATACCCTGTAACTGTATCCCTGTCTCAATCCGCCCCATGTAATTGTACTCCTGTCCCAATCCGTACCATGTAACTGTACCCCTGTCTCAATCCGTACCATGTAACTGTACCCCTGTCTCAATCCGTACCATGTAACTGTACTCTGTCTCGCTCCATACCCTGTAAATGGACCCCTGTCCCAATCCGTACCATGTAACTGTACCCCTGTCTCAATCCGTACCATAAAACTGTACCTTTGTCTAAGTCCGTACCATGTAACTGTACCCTGTCTCAATACGCCCCATGTAACTGTACCCCTGTCTCAATCCGTACCATGTAATTGTACCCCTGTCTCAATCCGTACCATGAAATTGCACCCCCATCTCAATCCGTACCATGTAATTGTACCCATGTAACAATCCGGACCATGTAACTGTACCCTGTCCCAATCCGTACCTGTAACTTCACCCTGTCTCAATCCGTACTATGTAACTGTACCCCTGTCATTGTTGCCCGTACTATGATGCCACAGTCAGAAATGGAAGGATGAAAGCTTTCTTCCGGGGGACTTGTAATTGTACCCTATGACCTGTGTCTACTAAGATTTTCGTCATATATCGGTCTATGACGTTTGTATGTTTGTTTGCAATTTTACGCGCACGACTGCGGGCAAACTAAGGACCTATGTATATTGCCGCTTAGGTAAAAGATGCACAATGGTGGGGGAACGCTTTGAAAAGCTTTTGTTGGGCAAAGGTCAAGGTCACAGCAATTTTTCGAAGAAAAAACCCTCTAAAACGCGTTAATATTGGAGCCAAAGACCTCTGTTAAGTTTCAAAATGTGCTACACGGCAAAGCGTTTAATTTCGTTTTATTGATCACTTTTTGACGCGTCAAACTTATTTTCGTGTAAAAAGAAGTTTTATGTTTTTTTGAAAAACGAAATAAATTACCTTGAACAGTTTCTCGGTTGTTACACCCAGGTAGGTTGAAGATATCACTCAATGGTCTCATAAAAATATTTAGGAGAGTATATTCTGTCAAATCTGAGATTTTTATGATAATTCTTATGACGTTGCGATGACATCATTCTTTGGTACATTAAAAAAATCGGAAAAAATTCCAACAAATTGTGGGTGGCATCATCCTGCAGCAAACTCGGTCCCATGTTCGTCTGCCATATAAAACCACTTTGTTGATATCTTACTTCCGGTTCCAGGTGTGACGGCAGCGATATATATATAAATGCGAGGATGATCCGTCCAAGCTAGCGCTGCGATCTGTGCGTTGCATGGTAGGGTTGAGCTATCTCTGAAAATACATGAGCTCAGAATTGACCGTGCGCTTAGTCTGGGTACAGAATGTTTGCCCCATTGAAGGTCGCAGATGTTACAGCGAGAAGATCCAAGTTAATTGACTGCCACATCCTACATAAGGGTGTTTATACTGGTCCCCTACATCTCAGTTTCAGTCTCAATCCGAATATCCTACCTGTTGCTTCCCATTTTTTTACTTCTATCGTTTATCTGGCATCACATTCCTACTCAGGGTTAGCCTCGCTGTTGATGTACAGTTTTGTTCTTGGCAGGAAGTGTAACTAATAGGAGTCGAGCTTTGTGATAATGCGGTCCTGTGCCTTGGCCTCCCCGTGGTCAGTGGTTTGTAATACATAGAAGCATTATCCCGAGTCTGAGGAACACATTGCGATATGTCTACCACTAATATACATGTAGGAAATAATTACTAAAACACGAAAATATTATTGTGAAGCTGTGATGTGCTACCTAGCAATTAACCCAACTATAGCCAGTTATGGCATGACGACTGAAACGACGAAGAAAAGAAACGAAGCTCGGACATGTCGCACAAGCTCACCCTTGGCCACCCTGCCGTCAACGTGCCTCACAATAACATGATACACGTTCAGTATTGCTTTCATTGACGACGGTTTATTTCGCCTACATTCACCATGGACATGATGTTTAGGTGTTGATGGAGATCCAGGACAGGAACTCGGTCACCCTGGTGTAGACTCCGGGATACACGGCGCAGTTGATTCCCCAGGACACGATACCGACCAGCTGGAAGCTGCCGCCATTGTTGTAGACCAGAGGGCCGCCGCTGTCACCCTGCACAACGCAAACAAACACCATTACACTACACTCACACAAGTACATTATTATTCAACTTGTCGTATGGATCAGTAACGTTATAAATGTAGAGAATATGGTGGCACGTTATCCAGGAACCTATGAATTGAGTTATGGTCAGGGGCGTATCCGGGAGGGGGGGGGGACCCGGCCCCGGCCCCTCCATTTAGGGCCAAAAAATTGTACTATTTAACATATTAAAACCGACTACAGCCACATTTTCTGGATCCGCCCCTGATAGTTATTGCAATCGGTATGTAGCTGTCCAGGTTGCCGGCAGTATACGTCACTACGTAGGCTGCAGCCGGAGACTGTTGGCATGGAGTCTCACCTGGCAGGCATCCCTGGCCGGGGAGTTGACAGCCGTGCAGATCATCTGCTGGGTCACGCTACCGTAACCAGCGTAGTTGCTGCAGGCGCTGTTGGTCATGGTCCAGACGTTGACGTACAGCAGAGTGTTGGACAGACTGCCACCTGGTGCGACACAGGGTTTCACATCACAAAATATCTTCACGGTTTGTCGAAACTATCAGACTTTCATTCCTCTTAATATTCACAAGTAATGAGTCAGAGTCTCTAAGAATAATATTTAAAGAGTACATATCTTACAGTTGTTTATAGCAGTGTTTCCCGGCAAAAAAAACACTAGCGTAATGTGTTGTAACGAAGGATTAGCATTCGCATCTAGCAATATGCTACAATAGGCTTGAATGAATATTCAAAGGGAAGTTCTAACTTTTCTTCTATAATGACATGTGAAGTAAAGTATGACGTGTAGGTGCAGTGAAGTGCCTACCGTAGCTGGTGGTGCCCCATCCGCTAACGGTGACCTGGCTGCTGAGGAACTGGTTGCTGGAGCTGGGCGCGCACACTCCCTTGGCGATGGACGTGGTGGGCATGTTGTCGGTCCTCAGCAGAGAGATGTCATTGTTGACGATCGACGGCTGGTAGGCCGAGTTCTGCTTGATCTGCAGCACGTTGACGGCGGTTCCATCGGAGCCAACGCTGATCTTAGTACGTCCGGTGTACACAGTGATACCGGCGGCAGTCCTGGATATAACAGAGGCGGGGATTGAACGATGACATCTCTCGCTGGTAGCGACTTCTCTTAAAGGAAGCCCACAGCCTGGCCTCTAACGCTGCTTTAAAGACTCATATAATACACACGTGTCAATCCTCCAATTTTCCGTCCGGTCTGTAGCTGACTATGCAATTTAGAAGCGACCGCTAGCCACGATTTCAAACCGGAAATGACGCCGACTGTATGATAAAAACAAGAGCGCGTTATCATCGCTAATATAAATAGCTGCGTATTCTTATTCCAATCATGGCTTTCTTACGGATACAAGCGTCGCTAGACTTTTATCAATTTGTTTGATGTTATTTTCCATAAAACACTAAGATCATGGTCTACTGCGCGGCTTGGGACTGCCGCAATTTATCCGTAACTTGTGGCCCTGATCTCTCGTTTCCCGAGTTTCCCTTGAAGCGTACCTCCACTGTGAAGAGTTTCCTCCGCTAGATAACGTCTATGGGGGCGGGTTGCTTAATTTTTTTACCATTCGGCCGAAACCAAGCGTTAACACTCGCGAATTTTATTTTAAGGACTTTCGGGGGAGATCGCGATTAGATGAGGTTGGACACCCGCGTTAATGACACCAATAAACAAGGAATTATCCGCATATGAGGCTGTAGAAGAAAACAATCTTATAAAGATGAATATTCAGATATATTCATATGTTATTCATGTCGGGCACATTTATTAATGGTCCGCACTGAGCCAGTCTACTTACATTCCATTGGTACAGTGAACCGCCTTCACACTGAGCCAGTCTACTTACATTCCATTGGTACAGTGAACCGCCTTCACACTGAGCCAGTCTACTTACATTCCTTCGGTACAGTGAGCCGCCTTCACACTGAGCCAGTCTACTTACATTCCATCGGTACAGTGAGCCGCCTTCACACTGAACCAGTCTACTTACATTCCTTCGGTACAGTGAGCCGCCTTCACACTGAGCCAGTCTACTTACATTCCCTCGGTACAGTGAACCGCCTTCACACTGAGCCAGTCTACTTACATTCCTTCGGTACAGTGAGCCGCCTTCACACTGAGCCAGTCTACTTACATTCCATCGGTACAGTGAGCCGCCTTCACACTGAGCCAGTCTACTTACATTCCTTCGGTACAGTGAGCCACCTTCACACTGAACCAGTCTACTTACATTCCATCGGTACAGTGAGCCGCCTTCACACTGAGCCAGTCTACTTACATTCCATTGGTACAGTGAGCCGCCTTCACACTGAGCCAGTCTACTTACATTCCATCGGTACAGTGAGCCGCCTTCACACTGAGCTAATTTACTTACATTCCATCGGTACAGTGAGTCGCCTTCACACTGAACCAGTCTACTTACATTCCATTGGTACAGTGGGCCACCTTCACACTGAACCAGTCTACTTACATTCCATTGGTACAGTGAGCCACCTTCACACTGAACCAGTCTACTTACATTCCATCGGTACAGTGAGCCACCTTCACACTGAGCCAGTCTACTTACATTCTATCGGTACAGTGGGCCACCTTCACACTGAGCCAGTCTACTTACATTCCTTCGGTACAGTGGGCCACCTTAACACTGAGCCAGTCTACTTACATTCCTTCGGTACAGTGAGCCACCTTCACACTGAACCAGTCTACTTACATTCCATCGGTACAATGAGCCGCCTTCATACTGAGCTAATCTACTTACATTCCATCGGTACAGTGAACCGCCTTCATACTGAGCTAATCTACTTACATTCCATCGGTACAGTAAGCCGCCTTCACACTGAGCCAGTCTACTTACATTCCATTGGTACAATGAACCGCCTTCACACTGAGCCAGTCTACTTACATTCCTTCGGTACAGTGAGCCACCATCACACTGAACCAGTCTACTTACATTCTATCGGTACACTGAGCCGCCTTCACACTGAGCTAATCTACTTACATTCCATCGGTACAGTGAGCCGCCTTCACACTGAGCCAATCTACTTACATTCCATCGGTACAGTGAGCCGCCTTCACACTCAGCCAGTCTACTTACATTCCGTCGGTACAGTGCGCCGCCTTCACACTGAACCAGTCTACTTACATTCCATCGGTACAGTGAGCCGCCTTCACACTCAGCCAGTCTACTTACATTCCATTGGTACAGTGACCCGCCTTCACACTGAGCCAGTCTACTTACATTTCATCGGTACAGTAAGCCGCCTTCACACTGAGCCAGTCTACTTACATTCCATTGGTACAGTGAACCGCCTTCACACTGAGCCAGTCTACTTACATTCCTTCGGTACAGTGAGCCACCTTCACACTGAACCAGTCTACTTACATTCTATCGGCACAGTGAGCCGCCTTCACACTGAGCTAATCTACTTACATTCCGTCGGTACAGTGAACCGCCTTCACACTGAGCCAGTCTACTTACATTCCATCGGTACAGTGAGCCGCTTTCACACTGAGCCAGTCTACTTACATTCCATCGGTACAGTGAACCGCCTTCACACTGAGCCAGTCTACTTACATTCCATTGGTACAGTGAGCCACCTTCACACTGAACCAGTCTACTTACATTCCATCGGTACAGTGAGCCACCTTCACACTGAGCCAGTCTACTTACATTCTATCGGTACAGTGGGCCACCTTCACACTGAGCTAATCTACTTACATTCCATCGGTACAGTAAACCGCCTTCACACTGAGCCAGTCTACTTACATTCCATTGGTACAGTGAACCGCCTTCACACTGAGCCAGTCTACTTACATTCCTTCGGTACAGTGAGCCACCTTCACACTGAACCAGTCTACTTACATTCTATCGGTACAGTGAGCCGCCTTCACACTGAGCTAATCTACTTACATTCCATCGGTACAGTGAACCGCCTTCACACTGAGCTAATCTACTTACATTCCATCGGTACAGTGAGCCGCCTTCACACTGAGCCAATCTACTTACATTCCATCGGTACAGTGAGCCGCCTTCACACTGAACCAGTCCACTTACATTCCATCGGTACAGTGAGCCGCCTTCACACTCAGCCAGTCTACTTACATTCCGTCGGTACAGTGCGCCGCCTTCACACTGAACCAGTCTACTTACATTCCATCGGTACAGTGAGCCGCCTTCACACTGAGCCAGTCTACTTACATTCCATTGGTACAGTGAACCGCCTTCACACTGAGCCAGTCTACTTACATTCCATCGGTACAGTAAGCCGCCTTCACACTGAGCCAGTCTACTTACATTCCATTGGTACAGTGAACCGCCTTCACACTGAGCCAGTCTACTTACATTCCTTCGGTACAGTGAGCCACCTTCACACTGAACCAGTCTACTTACATTCTATCGGTACAGTGAGCCGCCTTCACACTGAGCTAATCTACTTACATTCCATCGGTACAGTGAACCGCCTTCACACTGAGCCAGTCTACTTACATTCCATCGGTACAGTGAGCCGCTTTCACACTGAGCCAGTCTACTTACATTCCATCGGTACAGTGAACCGCCTTCACACTGAGCCAGTCTACTTACATTCCATCGGTACAGTGAGCCGCCTTCACACTGAGCCAGTCTACTTACATTCCATTGGTACAGTGAACCGCCTTCACACTGAGTCAGTCTACTTACATTCCATCGGTACAGTAAGCCGCCTTCACACTGAGCCAGTCTACTTACATTCCATCGGTACAGTGAGCCGCCGTCACACTGAGCCAGTTTACTTACATTCCGTCGGTACAGTAAGCCGCCTTCACACTGAGCCAGTCTACTTACATTCCATCGGTGCAGTGAGCCGCAGTGATGACGTAGTTGTTGTTCAGGATGCTGCCGCCACAGAAATGGCTTCCAGTGGCACGGACCATGGACACCTGTACAAGCAACATTGCATCGTTACCTAGACCACATCTATTATCAGAATTAGAGGACTTTGTTATTCACTCATGTTATGTTTGAAGATATTTTGGTGTGTAGAACAAAATTAAATGATAGTAATAAATAATGTTATGGGAACTATTCGCAGCTTTACCTCCAATTTCTGAACCACCTACAAAGGGATGTTTAACTACCATATAAAGTGTTGACCCAAGCGTAAAATGATGATGTTTAGTTTACCTGCCACGGGAACTCGTTGTCTCTGGCCTGCACACCTCCCACAATGCGGGGCTCGCCATTAATGACCGTGCTTCTGGTGGTCCAGCCCTGTCCACTGGCCGGGTTAGAGTAGGGACTCTGGCCACAGCCAGCTGCAAGCAACAACGCCGATCCCTAGCAGTGGTAATATGTTATAATAATTAGTCATAATCCATGCTATATGTAAATTAATTTGGCCAAGCACAGCACATGTATTAGGTGTTTAATATTGATAGATATGGTTGAACACAAATTGAAGGAATTGTTAAAGCTAGCAGATGTCTAGCCAGTTCTTCTAGGAGTGCCACCGTTTATGTCTGGTTGGTTACATTGGCGGGCGAGGCAGCGATACGGGTACTTACAGATCCACTGGCAGAGAGCCGGGCTGGCAAGGACGGCGAGCAACAGAAACCTCAGCATGGTCGTGATGGGCTGCGGGAATGCAGCGTAGTCCTGCAAGACGACTTATATACCCTATAGCTCGTATCTGGTTGGTATTATCTAGAAAATTTATGTAACCGCGACACCTGTATGGGGAATGACTGATAAGACACACACGTGACATTCTAGGGAGATGAACATTTGTCGCTACACAGGATGCGGCTAGTTATCATGTACTCGCGATGTAGATGGGTCATTGTCTTATCAGACAGATAACACCATAACTATCGCAAACAAGGGTGACTGATCTCAACAGCAGGTCTGTCCTGGACTAGGCAAATCGACTCTTGGACCACAATGGGCGTTACATGGCTGGTTGTGACTATTGCTCTTCCCAAATTGCCAAGAACTTAGCTGATGCCTTCTGTCCTGTCAAAATATAAGCTTCTTGCATTGTTGCCCCTACTATGATGCAACAGAAAGGGACGGAGGGAAGTTTGCTTCCGGGGGAATTGCTTGAGGGCAATTGTCCGATGCCGGTTGAGAGGATTGTGGAAATTGTTGTGGGGAAATGCTCGGAAAACATTATTTATTTCCCAAGAGGGTCATAAATAAGTACAAACATCCATGCGATACATTCATGTAATCTATTTATTCATTTGTAACTGTACCCCTGTCTCAATCGTTGCCCTGTAACTGTACCCCTGTCTCAATCGTTGCCCTGTAACTGTACCCCTGTCTCAATCGGTACACTGCAACTGTCCCCCTGTCTCAATCGTTGCCCTGTAACTGTACCCCTGTCTCAATTGGTACACTGCAACTGTCCCCCTGTCTCAATCGGTACACTGCAACTGTCCCCCTGTCTCAATCGTTGCCCTGTAACTGCACCCCTGTCTCAATCGTACCCTGTAACTGTAACCCTGTCTCAATCGTTGCCCTGTAACTGTACCCCTGTCTCAATCGTTGCCCTGTAACTGTACCCCTGTCTCAATCGGTACACTGCAACTGTCCCCCTGTCTCAATCGTTGCCCTGTAACTGTACCCCTGTCTCAATCGAAACCCTGTAACTGTAACCCTGTCTCAATCGTTGCCCTGTAACTGTACCCCTGTCTCAATCGTTGCCCTGTAACTGTACCCCTGTCTCAATCGGTACACTGCAAATGTACCCATGTCTCAATCGGTACACTGCAACTGTACCCCGGTCTCAATCGTTGCCCTGTAACTGTACCCCTGTCTCAATCAGTACACTGTAACTGTACCCCTGTCTCAATCGGTATCCTGTAACTGTAACCTTCTCTCAATCGGTACCCTGTAACTGTACCCCGTCTCAATTTGCACCCTGTAACTGTACCCTGTCTCAATCGGTACCCTGTAACTGTACCCCTGTCTCAATCGGTACCCTGTAACTGTTCCCTGTCTCAATCGATACCCTGTAACTGTACCCTGTCTCAATCGGTACCTTGTAACTGTACCCCTGTCTCAATCGGTACCCCGTAACTGTACCCCGTCTCAATTTGTACCCTGTAACTGTACCCTGTCTCAATCGGTACCCTGTAACTGTACCTGTTATTTACTGATACGTCATACGACGTCACGATGACGCCACTTTGTGTGCATTAAAAAAATCGGAAATAATCGGGAAAAATGAGAAAAAAATCTGAGTGGCATCATCTTGTGACAAATTCGGTCCTATGTTTGCCGGCACTATGATATCACTATGTTCTCCTATTACTTCCGGTTCCGGCTCTCACGGCAATTCCTTATGGGGCTTCCATAAGGAATATGTCTTGGCGCGTATTTAACGAGTGCATTCGTCAAACAGTAGCAGAATTTGTTCTTGAAAATTCGGCTATAGGTAAAATATGGGGATTTTTGGTGCTATCAGGGGCTATCGCGTGCGTCCTATTCAAGTTATCTCTCAATGCTTGCAGCTATGGATGGACAATACTGAGCTAAGCCATCAACTTTAACTGGTATATAGTCGAAAACGTTTAACATGGGTCACTGAGAAGACACTCGAACTTCGTTCAATATGACGTACTTCCGATTTGGCGATTTCGCTTTCCTTTATCATGGTGGGAGATGTTGACGAGGACAAGAGCCTTAGGGTACGCTTTTTCCATTTCCGTTTCCATGGCAACGAAACAGTTGCCCAATGATAAAATATACATATTCGTTTTTTGTTTCTTTTATTTCACACTTGACAGGTTCACGAATACATCACATAAGACATGTTAATTATACAGTGACAATTATACATCAGCTACTATAAAAATGGCAATAGATCCTCCCATTTTTCCTGATATTTCTTTCGTCTGCCCTTCGGATAATTTGTGTTTTCCCCAATATAACCTTCTATTTGGTAGTTTTTATTACGCTTAGTGCGGCCTGCATTTTCGGCTAATATTCCATTATGACCATTCACAGAATATGATTTAGTAAAATACTATGTTTATATCTACCCATAATACCCAAAATTACAGATTGTAAATTTATAAAATCATCAGCTGTTCTACCATATAGAGACCAAGCTATTTTTTATCCATAGACTTATATCAGACCATAGCTGGTTACTTGAGCACAATTCCAAAATAAATGCTCGATTGTTTCTACCTCTGTTTTGCAAAAACTGCACTTGTCTGTATTTACCAGCTTACACTTGTACAAAATAATATTTGTTGGTATACATCTATGTATAAATTTAAGGCAAAAACTTCTTATTCTTTTATCTGAGGTACAACTAACTGGTAGAACATAGTACTCTTCCCTAATTTCTGTATCAAAACGTTCGGACCCCTTAAGTTCGTTGCATTTACTAAAATTCAGATCTCTCAATAATATGACGTCTTCACCTACGTATCAAATGCATAATGGGTTAAAGGTACACCTGTCCTTCACCCATTTCCCATTGCAAAACGAAAATGAAAAATAGAAAAAAAAAAATCTATTTGTCATATGAGTGTGCTGACTAGCGCACGGAAAACAGGGAACAAGGACCGATTTTGTAGCCGGTTGACAGCCGCATACACCAGTATGACCTAATGATCGAGCCTTCCCTACGAGACGGGGGAGGCACTACATTATCCGAAGTGGTGTGGGCATGCCGCGCATGCCATATGGAGAGTGAAAGAAAATTACGCGTGTTCGGCAAGCAGGGGCGGATCTAGGGGGAGGGGGGGGGGGGGCGACCCAGCTCCAGCCAGCACTTGTAGGGCCGAAATTTATACCATACGCGGGGCATTGCGGGTGCCCCCTGATGCCTGAGAGAGCCGACATGTGTGATGAAAAAGATACCCCTATAGAGCGGACATTTATGATGAAAAAACCCTATAGAGCCGATATTTTAAAACGTGCGACCGGGGGGGGGGGGGGCGGGTGGGGGGGGGGGGGCTGAAAATGTGCGTTCATCGATCGGGTTTTTTGCCGGGATAAAAGAATACACCGAGCGGGTGTCTGCATGGAACTGCGCGATAAAGCCGGTGAACGGAGACAAATACTACTTCCGAGCGGATATTTGTTGTAAAACGCCCCAACCGAGCGGATTTTGGAGGTGGAAAAGGGGTGGGACTTTACCGCGGACGCCCCCCCCCCTCCCCACCCAGCATTGTATTGCGTACCCTCTCTGGGTCTCAGATGACCACATTGAGAGAAAATGCAGGTATCTGCACCGAGGAAAGAGAGAAACAGGCAAAAAAAGGGGTCATTAGGGCGGCACATAACTGTGTACATAACAATATGTAATGGGACCCCCCCCCCGCCCCTCCTACCCCCCGCCGGGGGGACAACTGTCAGTCCCTTCCCATGCTCGAGATCACCCCAGTTCATCCAAAAAAATTGATGCAACGGGTTTGGAACGACATTTTTTCTGGGAAGCCCGCCCTATGTAAACCTCCCTCCGTTCTCTCAGACGTCAAGGGGCGCCCGCGGCACCCCCTACCAGAACTGTGTAATAGTGCCCCTCCCCCCCCCCCCTGGCCCCGTCCGGGCTGGTTCCCCGTTTTCCATGCGTTAGTCAACACACTCAAATTTTGTTTTGCAATGGGATATGGATGAAGGATATATGTACCTTTAACCCATTTGATATAGGTGAAAGGAAATACGTAGACGTCCTTTTCCTGTGACCCATTTGAAACAGGTAAAAGAAAATGGGTCAAAAATTGTCTTTATCTATTTCCCATTTGCAATGGAAAATGAATGGATAAGGATCGTTATGGTGCAAAACGTTTGCGTTTTATTATTTGGACATTGTCGTGCGTCATGTCATGACGTCTCCATGACGTGATGACTTGAAAGGCTATACAAAGAACATTACTCTTTCTTTGTCTGTTCGACGTGCTGCCGTGCGTAATTTTTTTGCCGTTAAAGTGAGCCGCCGTAATTGTGGCATCATTTAGTTTTCACTTGCGTAAGTAATAGTTCTCATCCCAGTAAGCTCATATTAAGAAAGTAAAATGAATATAAGCAAACAATTGGCCAATTTTTGGTAAGCGTCAGTAACGTAATGTGATGTCACGTTGACGCATTCACGGCAATCGTACAAAATCAGAGAAGCTAGCTTTTAGCTCAATTTGTGATACTTGGAAGGTATACACCACCTCTGACAATATGTGCGGTCACAATTGATGCAGCGTGCTCAGTTTGGGCACCAGGATTTTGTAAAGAGGGGTACCCCCAGGCTCGGTGGCCCGTGATGAGTCTATGGGGAAATCGACTACAAGCAGCGATATAGTTGATTGCTACCATCAAAGCAGGTTTTCGTCTTGTCAGGACTTCTTGTCATTTAGGTCGCGAGGTCGGACGAGCACGCGGGAATTGTCATTTCAGTTTACATTTGGTTTACGACAGTGTCATGCGCTCCTCCGCTGACTTTGGCTGGTGCAGAAAGTAAATATGTCACCTTGATCCAGCAATAGTCAAACTCTCATATTTCTGACGCGGGGTAGTCGAGAAACCATCGCCGACGAATGCATAAAGGCGGAACCTTTGTTTTTTTTCTAACTGGCAAAAAACAAAGAAACAGAAATTGGTTGTTGATCAGATGTGACAAGCGAGATAAGTGAGCGAAAATTGCAGGTCATAGCAAACCCGTCGCCGTGATGTGGCTGCTGCTGTCATCCTTCTCTCTGTGCTGTTGAGTGCGCGGTGCCCGAGCCAGTCGCGATTGTAAGTCCAATAAGGGTAGCCCAACTCCTCGAATATCAGGAGTGACTTGGCTTGGGGACATAACACACGACGTACCCAGGCCCACATGAAGAATTCAGTGGGTGTGAAACTATTTTTTGTTTGCTTTGGTCCAGGCATTCCTAACTATTAAATCATAACATAGTTAAAGAAAAGACATTTATCTCTCCATAATAGATGTGGTCCGTTCGATGAGACTGTTGGAAGCGTTGTTGTCTGCCACAAACGGAGCACCATTGTCCTCGCCTCATCAGTCCATATAGGGCTATAAAGTCTCGTTCGCTTAGACTTCCGGTTTACTCATTTTGGGGACAAACAAACGAAGCACGTGTTCGGAACGAGTTTAGAATCTCTGCGCACACTGGTATCCTGATTATCTGTAACGTAGGCGTGACGTGTATGTTACGCAAAGAGGGAGACTGAGAACCAGACTACCTGCGCAAAAGCCAGGCGCCGAGTGTTGGGCCCATTCCGGAAGGCCCAGCGATATGATTAAGAATATTTAAGAAATATAGCTTCACAAAACGGATAGACGACATATTTTTTATTTCTTTGCGCTTTCATAATGACAAATATTTGTTACCACGGGACAATACGACTGAGAAACTAACGTTTTTTTGGATTTAGTCATTGGATTTAGTCAATGGCGTCACTCGGTCACAATGACCTCTGCCGTTAGACCAATGGCGTCCCTCGGTCACTATGACCTCTACCGTTACACCAATGGCCTCCCTCTGTCACTATGACCAATGGTGTCTCTTCCTCACTGACCACTTCCTTCCATCACCGACCACGTGACTTCAAAACCAAGCCAATGGTCGTTTCTCTGTGAAAAACTTACGTTTTCTACGATAAAAAAATGCCCCGAACACGTCGATTTACTGCATCAGTCGGTCCCATGGGACTCCAGGGACACTCCGAGTTCCGGCAATGCCAAACCCCTACGATAGGGCCCAGCAGTACACACCCTCCACCCGCCCGCCAGTAAGGGTCATTTAGAACTCATTTGGCGGCACGAGACATGTCTTTTTCTTCAAGGGATGCCACAAACCAGTAAAAATTCGCAAGATTCCTTCACGATAATGCCTCAACTCAAATTCCGATAACGTTTGATGAGCTAGCATTGCCTGAAACGATGGTTGCAATGGCTAGGCCGGGAAAGAGGATAGGGGTGGGGCGGCGAGGGGAGGGCTAGACAGAGAGAGATGGGGGGGGGGGGATCGCAGAAAGATTTGTTTCTGCAGGAAGTCCAGCGGGTAAGTTGTGATCCACAAGTGAAGGTCGCCATTGTTCTCAGCCCGCCCACGCCGTGTCATTTGTCTCCGAGACACTCGGCTCTCCCGTGACGGGGCCTACGTGAACCTCCGCAGCCACGGGAAGGGCACCTTCTGATTGGCGGAGAGGCGAGGCACGGCGGCGCGCAGCCTAGGCGACGGGCGGGTTTATAAAGCACGGTGAGTGAGTGAATCTCCTAGTGGCTTCTTGGAAGTGCCTTGACGAGCTGACGGACTAACACCACGACAGCCACAGCACAGTACGGACCACCTGGACACACAGTGGGCATCAGACGGAGAGACAGAGAAAACTGAGAGAAACATTGAAACAGGGGATAGAGATTATTCGGAATAACGATTCCAGGAAGGAGAAACAAAAGCCACCTCTAACTACTTACCCCGAATACAGAAGGAAACGGTGTCTCAGACAAGGAAGCGCAAAAACCACACACGCGACTGCTGCGATCAGACATTGTTTATTATTGCTGAAGATTTATATAGGCGACTATCAACATATATATACAGATATATATATTTCCGCATCCAGTTAAAGTTCATTTGTGTGAGTAATCAGCCTGGGAATACAGCCAGAGAGCGGGATCTGTATTCCCAGCACACCGCTTCCCGACGCCAGCCGTCCTCGCGCCGGTCAAGGTAAGATGTCAATCACTGCGATGCATCTCAGTCCCGGGGCGACATGGGGGTGGAGGGGGTGGGTGGTGCTTAAGACATTGCTGGGTTGGGGGGGGGGGGGGCGGGTTGTTCCGCGGAAGGATTCCATTTTTTACCTCCAAAATTGCTCTAAAGAGGTATGTTTTTGCCTCTGACACGCTCCACGCTGCATTTCCATTTCCATTCCATTTATTTTTTTGTTCCTTTGAAAACCCCGTTTCACGGTTGCGTGTTCACAAGATCACACCAGCATTTCTGTTTGGAAACTTTAAGAGGATTTTAGTTCTGTAGGATTTTTTTGATGAAATATATCTGGTGCGTAAGGGTATATTTTTCATAAGAAATGTCCGCTCACCGAGCCCGAGGTATTACTGGGCGTTAGACCCCCCCCCCACCACCTCACCCACCGGAGTTTGTAATAATGCCTCCCCCCCCCCCTCCCGCCGCACCGGGATCTCAGTTAGCGATCGCGTGGTATCCGTGTCCAATCATTAACACGGCCGGAATGCTATGTGCCTGTTACCTCATTAAGTTTCCGGTCACGCCCGCCTCACTTTAGCGGAGCGAAGGGAAATAAGAAGGACTTGTGAAGTGATGTTTCATCTAAGAACACATTTAGAATGTGTTTTACTGATATTTCGCACCAATTAAATTATACATAGCATAGGCCTACTAGAAGGAAAGATTCATATTCGCAATGAACAGAACTGTAGGCCCTACGTGTTGCTTCAAATGTAAGGAGAAATATGAATAGCTTTAAAAACCTTTTGCGAAGGTAAATAAAAGTATATATTAGAGCTAATATGACCTCTTGTTAGTGTTCGTACCAAATACTGGTAAAATTTACATATGCGCAACAGGCTCATAAGCACGATAATTTGATGAGTCTACAACTCGATTTGAGACCCTTGGCCAGTTATGGCGTCATGCACTGGATGAAAGAAAATGGCTACATCTGGGTGCTCGGGAAAACCTGAAAACCGTTCCGTGTTATAGTGTTTGTAACCTTCACAACGTGACGCTGCTGGAGGTCTGAAAACCGTTCCGTCTTATAGTGTTTGTAACATTCACGACATGACTCTGCTGGAGGTCTGAAAACCGTTACGTGTTATAGTGTTTTTAACATTCACAACGTGACTTTGCTGAAGCCCTGAAAACCTCCATTCCTGCTTATTAAGTCAGCCTCGTTAACATGGCTATAGAACGGGAGAATTGCTTGGTATATTTGAGAATACACGCTGAGAAAAACTCCCAGACGCCCAATTATTGTGTCTGGAGTATATGGAGTCTCACGTCTGGTGCGTTGGCAGGGAGGGGCACAAGCGGTGTGGCCAAAGTAACGAGGTCAAATGTGCTGCTCACAACACCGCTTACCGAGAGCCCCTTTCTTCTCCCCGACCCGACCCCACCTCACAACCACAACATGTTCTAATTCCCAGAGCCGCCCCTGCCTTTCCCGCACACCCGTCCATTGATCATATTCCTGGCCATCCCCTATTCGCAGTGTCCTACTCCAGCATCATCAGAACAGTTGGCTTTGATTCCTCCAGACAAATAAATCTATTGCACGTCAGCGCCAAGGCGTAGATTTTGTGTATGTTCATGGACTTCATGATTATTGCATTATAGTCGATGGTGTTTGGAAGTGACTGCATGGTAACACTGCGACGATGACATCATTCACATTGACTGAACCGATTTAGGCATTTGTATTAGCAAGCTTTCCTTTTTTTGTAGGAGTCAGTCTGCCTAATGAATCTTAATACTCTAAATACGACATCGTGAAATTTATTCATACATATTCTCAAGTATACCAAATTTGCCCGTATGTATATTATGCCAGTGATTGCGTTGTTACGAGTGACGCGAATGGAGACGTAATGAAAATAATACAAATAGCATGCCAGTCGTTTCGAGAAACCGATGTGCATTGATGTAAGTGGCCAGTCGCTGGCCCACTTTCTAAATTGGCTCTACCTCTGTCTTTCGCTGATGGTGGTCGGTGTTTCTCTTTTTGCCTGTCTATGTTGCCTCTCTGATCATTCTGTGTCACCTTTATTCTTACATTGCCGCTCACTCTCTCCCTCACTCTAATTTTCCAATCTCAATATCAATATTAAACTATGTTTAAGATCTCCGTCTGTGTAATACTTATACTCTCACTGCCCCCTCCCCCCCTCCCCCATGCTTCTATGTATCTCTTGCCTTCTTCCGCTTGTCCCGCACCCTGTCCCTCCCCCTCCCTCCCCCTAGCCCCCTCTCTTCCACCCTGTTTCTGCTAAATTCTTAACGAGTCCAGGAAAAACCTGACTAGCGGCATTCAACAGACATGTGTCAAGAGTTGTGGGTCTTCCCAACAGCGGAAGCCTCCGTGTGGCGGTAATGAGTCAAGCACCCCTCTTAGCCTCCCCTGCCCTCCACCCTGCCCTCCCCACCCCCGTGACACCATGGTGACACCGGACTCTCGCACCCGCACAAAGACCAGCCGACCAAATCACATTTTTCCTCTTTTTGTCATATCCAATTTCGCGGTAGACTTCTGTCGCCCAATTCATACTGCCCCCGGTCGCCACCACCGTCCCCGCGCCCTGCTGCCCCCCCCCCACCCCCCCACCATCACCCACACCACCACACGCATCCTACCACCTGTACGCATTCCCTCGTGCCGTGATAACCCACGGTTTTTGCGTCAGGCCAATAGGATAAGGCTATGTTGAAGGCCTGGGATGCGCCGCGACGAGCTAAATAAGAACAGGTTATACGACTCAACGGCTGGCACGGAGGGTCAAAACCCACTTCAATGCTTTGTATCTCTAAAACTAATGGCTGAATCTCCAAATCAATCACCTACCTGGCTTCTACGAACATTTGTGTAACATTTACAACTACTTTCGAACCAAGACCTACCACTATTCAGTGTTACAAGGCAACTTTTTGCCTGTTACACAAATGTTCGTAGAAGCCAGGTGGGTGATTGATTTGGATATTCAGCCATTAGTTTTAGAGATACAAAGCATTGAAGTGGGTTTTGACCCTCCGTGCCAGCCGTTGAGTCGTATAACCTGTTCTTATTTAGCTCGTCGCGACGCATCCCAGGCCTTCAGCATAGCCTTCTCCTATTGGCCTGACGCAAGAAAACCGTGTGATAACCTAGGCAACAACCTGGGGGTTCAGACATCACGCTGAGCGACCGCTGCATTTCACATGAAAATGACATTTTCTACGAGGCCGTATAACTCCGCTTGACCCGGTCCTTCCCATGCCACGTAGCCACGCGGTGACGTCACATCCGGCCGAGCGGTTAACCCAGCTCAGCAACTATTCATATATATATTGGGTGCTACGGCGGTTTGTGTGTAACCAGGTTGTTGTAATAGGCGCTTTATTACCCAGGTGAAGACCTTTTCAGATCCCGCAATTGCCATCCCGGTAGTTCCTTTGTCATTTGCTGTTAACTATTGCCAATTCATGTGGATCGTTATTTGTACAATTGTGCAATTAAAGGGAACCACCAGCCTGGCCTCTAACGCTGCTTTACCGATTCATATAATACCCCATTGTCTATCCTCCAAGTTACAGAATTTTTCGTCCTTTCTATAGCTCACAATACAATTTGGAAGTGACCGCCGGCCCTTTTTGGAGGTGTGCCCGCGATTGACCAATCAGGAGGCGATACTCTAATTTATTCAAACCATAACACTAGTGCCAGAAAGTGTGATCGACGGTAAAATTAAACAAAAAATTGAATTTCCGTCGCTTCCTCCGCGCTCTTGATTAACGACGTCATTATCACCAGGTAAGACATATGCGCTGAGAGAAATAGTTCTCACAAGCGGCACCAAATTATTCTGATTTAGAACACATTCGATGAAATATAGGTCGCATTTTATTAACCAAATGTGTCTCTATGCCCTCTGAAAAAAATGCGACCGGGGGTGATTCTGCGACATGGACCTCTTTTTAAAATCGATCTGCGACATGGATCTCTTCTTAACATGGATCTGCGACATGAACCTCTTCTTAACATCGACGGGTGACCTGGCTACGCTCAGGGACCCTTACATACGACGTACTTGGCACGGCATCTTCCAAAGAGAACCCCTACCTTGCAAGCATATGCTTCCAACCTCCATAGAGAACGATGTGTGGCTGAGTGAAAACAGAGATCCCATTTGGCAAAGTTTTAAGCAAAGTGAGAACATATTCCCAACTATCCACGTTTAACCAAAGAACAATGTATGTGTGATATATGACATGCATGCGATGGTATTTATGTGCTATGTGCCGTTACTAAAGTAAAATGTCATTGTCGATTACTATCTCCCTTACCACGGCCTCGTTCTGCCGCATTTGAAATCCTACGACTGTCTATCTACTTGATATTACAGGTGACTGTTTGTATTTCATCTTTCGCATCCATGTATTAAGTCTATCAACGCTAGTTCGCTATTAATATACTGACCCTAATGCTGGCGACAGTTCTCGGAAAATGTCATGCCCCATTTATTCTCCGACGGGATTCAATCGTATTTTGTACATGTGTGATATCTCGGCCCAGGCCCGGTGGATGAAAGACACCAAGCGCCTCGGGCCAAATGGGAAGTTCCCTTTGGCCTAACGTGTAAGGTGTTCGCTCTGGATGCGAAGGTTGATGGTTCGAATCCCGGCAGGGGCGGGGGTAGAACTTTCGGCGTCCATTCCGGCCTGGGACCAGAAATACTGCGTTTGGTGCCGATGGAAACGAGAGAAAGGGGTGGTAGAGAGAGAGAGAGAGAGAGAGAGAGAGAGAGAGAGAGAAAGGGGTGGTAGAGAGAGAAAGAAAATATATTTATTTTTAATAGATTTTGACCAGAACACAAACGTGTTCTCCCTAACCTCTCTAGGGCGACTTCCTCTTGTCGTTCAACATGTTTCCCTGTTTTTTTAGGGAGGCGTTTGTCATTTTTACCGGAAACTGTTTGCCTGGGGTTTCTGTACATAGGTTTATTTTACACCCTACATGAGAATTTATGTTTATCAGCACGTTGAAGTCATACGGATGGACGCAATAGGTTCGTGCGCATACAGATTCAGTTGGCCTTCCGTTTTACATCTCATCATCTGAGCAGAGTTACTGGAGTGGTCCTGTCTAGGCAATGATTTCCATTCGTCTTTAACTATGCGCCACTGCATATATGTATCTCAGGGCAAATTCTCCTTCTTTATACATGCTTGGTTGTTTTTTTGCATAAACAAATCAGAGACGTATGGCCATGCTGAGTGGCGACCCCCCCCCCCCCCTGTTGTTTGGCGGAACCCAGTCCCGGGGGGGGGGGGGCGGGGGCAGACCGAGACTGATGTCATCTTCACCCCCTCCCCCACCCCACCACAACCCACCCCAATCCACCCCACCCGCTCCCCTGTTGGGCGCCGCTCCTCCCGCCCCGCGCCCCACTGAACGCCTCCTCTGTTCGGCGCCGTGCCCCGCCCCCCAACCCACCCAACCCCTACCCTGTTCGGCGCCGTGCCCCGCCTTCTAACCCACCCAACCCCTACCCTGTTCGGCGCCGTGCCCCGCCCCCTAACCCACCCAACCCCTACCCTGTTCGGCGCCGTGCCCCGCCCTCTAACCCACCCAACCCCTACCCTGTTGGGCGCCGTGGTCACAATCTCCGCCCGCGACCATGAGCAATGTCCCTGTGACAAACTACGTTATGTTAGAGCAATTTACATGTTTCAATTCCTTGTTCTTCACCTCACGAAGGGGCGTCACCCCGACCCTTTCTCTCCATAGACACCCACATACTAACCCCCACCCCCCACCTTATTCCCCTACCCTCCCTCCACCCGCCTGGGGGCTAGCTTCTGACACCTGGTGCCGCCTGGAGGCTAGCTTCTGACACTTGGTGCCGCCTGCTCGCAGCTAGCGGGGGGAAGAAACAATGATTTAAAGCATGTAAATTGTGCTAACATGACGTAGTTTGTCATGGGGACATCGCCATCCACCCTTCGCCCAGTCCCGCAACAGTTTATGAAATAGCGCTCCGAACAACCCCCCACCCCCAACCGAATATGCACCGCTCACCCTCAGCTACGGCCCTCGAACACCCACAGACACACTTCCCTTCCCCACCTCCACACCCCACCCTCACCCCCTTCCTTCTCCCACCTCCACACCGAACCCCTTCCCTCCCCCACCCCTTCACCCCACCCACCCCTTCCCTTTCCCACCTCCACACCCCACCCCTTCCCTCCCCCACCCCCTTCTCTTTCCCACATCCACATCCCACCACCTTCCCTCCCCCACCTCCCCACCCCACCCCCTTGTCTCTCCCACATCCACACACCACCCCCTTCCCTCCGCCACCTCCATACCCACCCTCTTCCCTTCCCGTTTGCACACCCCACCACCTTCCCTCCCCCACCTCCACACGCCACCCCCTTCCACCTCCACACCCCACCCTGTCCCTCGCCCACCTGCACCCCCCCCCTCCTCCGATTCTCGCATAGCCTCTACCTGCTCCCTTTTGTCTCTGTACTTATACATCCTCCTCCGCTTCCGTAACTTACCGTTGTCTTTACCCTACCAGCCTGCCCTCCCTAAGACACTCCTGTCCCATGCGGCTCGACCCCCATCACCCTTCCACCTCCACACCGACCACCCTTCCCTCCCCCACCTCCGCACCCCACCCCCACCCACTTCCCTCCCCCACCTCCGCACCCCGCCCCAACCACTTCCCTCTTCCACCTCCACACCCACTCCTTCCCTCCCCCACCTCCACACCCCACCCCACCCCTTCCCTCCCCCACCTCCACACCCCACCGCCCCCACTTCCCTCTTCCACCTCCACACCCCGCCTCTTCCCTCCCCCACCCCCACCCCCCACCCCACGCCCTTCCCTTTCCCACCTTCACACCCACCCCCTTCCCTCCCCACCTCCACACCCCACCGCACCCACTCCCCACCTCCCCAACCCCTTGGACCCCCCGCGTCCCCAACCCCTTAACGCCCCCACCTCCGAAACCCAAACGCGTCCGGCCCCACCCGACTCCGCTTGCTCCCTGAACGTGGCGGCGGGCAGGAAGCCACCCCCGGGTAGTAACTTGACCTTCTCCCCGCAAAATGGGTCAACCGAGCTGACCCTCCCCCCCCCCGCCGGGGGTGTCACTTGCCTCGCCTCCCCCCCCCCCCCCCCGCGGCCACACCTCGCACCCGCCCCTATATTGTCTCCGGTCCGGCGGCTAATGGTATCACCACCCGTTTTATCACATCGTATTTGTCGTTGAACTCGACCGGAGCGGAGGTGGGGGTGGGGTTGGGGGGTTGGGGGTGGGGGGGAGGGAGGGGTGAGGCGAAGGTAGGGGGCAATTGCAACAAGGTTGGGGGTTTCGATGGTCATAAAGCGACGTGTAGCGGACGGGATGGTAGGAAGGAATGGGGACATGGGGGGGGGGGAATGTTGGGGTGGGGAGGCTATACGGGATCAGGGATGCAAGTTTGAAGGCGGTTGGCATGTGTCATGTATCTATATCTGGTGTAGTGTAGGGGTGATTAGCCAAGAATAAAAAAGAATCGCTTATTTCGACCAGTAATAGTACGTACAATTAATGCCAAGTCTTCATCTGACGACATTGGCGCACCCGAGGAGACACCCACTTATGACTGATACAAGTTGTGTTTTGTTCTGGGATTACTTGCACTGTACACTGTGAAGTGCTGGCTGAGTACAGGGGAGGCAGAGCTGATTACAGGGGATGCGGGGCTGAGTACAGGGAGAACAGGGCTGAGTACAGGGGAGGCAGGGTTGAGTACATTGACAGGCTGAGTACAGGGAGAACGGGGCTAAGTACAACGGAGGCAGGGCTGAGTACAGGAGAGGCAGGGCTGAGTACAGGGGAGGCAGGGCTGAGTACAGGAGAGGCAGGGCTGAGTACAGAAGAGGTAGGGCTGAGTACAGGGGAGGCAGGGCTGAGTACAGGGGAGGCAGGGCTGAGTGCAGGAGAGGCAGGGCTGAGTACAGGGGAGGCAGGGCTGAGTGCAGTGAAGTCAGGGGCGATTCACCTCTGTGCCGACATAAAAAGTCAAACAAACTGGTCGGGAAATGTTTGGAAGTCGCACCCTCCCAGACAGCCTCCCCCTCCCCCGCCACCCCCATACTGTAATCCACCCCCCCCCCCCAAACCATGATGTATCCCCCCCCCGCCCTTCCCATGCGGCTGGGAGGTAGGTAGGTCCCTTGCCCCCCGTGTTTATCTGGCCCAGGGCCGTGACTGAGGACGGCAATATTCATGCAGCTGTTCCTTCCCCGCACACGGAAGTATTCATAGATAGTTTTTGCCACTGACTTGACAATGGCCTCGTATGTTACGCAACATTGTAATCTAGCCAACCAAGTAAAAGGTATGCGAGTACGTTTGACACTTGAGATTGGGAATCAATGTGATTTAGTATGGCATCGAATAGGACGGCCGAGACCTTGCCTGACAACCAGTACAACATGTAACATGTGTGGAGAGTGACTGCAACAGGAAGACAGCAGGCTGTGACCTCTGTGCAAGGTCAAAGGGCGGGAAGTCATCGTTGGGTTCTAACCATTCGAATACCAAATGTTCTTGGCATGTGATCGATGTTTAAATACTCCGAGTACCAAGTAGCTTGTTCATTCATATTAAGTTATGAATTAATGACACCGACTACTTGACAGATTTGGAAAGATCTACTTTTACTTCTAGATTTACTCTTCTATCTTCTATCTTGACAATAAACATAACAAATATAATTAAAATCCAAGATTCAATTGCGTTTATTCAACGTTTATTTAATGTTCACATTATTTGTTTAAGCATTCTTTCATTGGGGCCCTAGGTATGACAGTTTGTACTCGATGGATTTTCCAAATTGTAAACTAAAAATGCACAGTCCGCGTCCCCCGTTTATCTAACAAGAATCGCTGGACAAAGTATCCGGCCCACCCTCGTGTAGTCCCTATTCTTGCATGGAGAACATGACATAATATTTGCATATTCATGAGTTTTTGATTACCCATATTATAGTATTTGCAGGTCATTTGCAAGATGTCATATTTTCTCTTAATATATAATATTTTTTTATGTTCCTTCGCATGTGGTCTTTAACGCCACCTATCTCAGTCATCAGTTTCCTAATGTGACGATCTACCAACGGATGGTACCACGTGAATCAATGACATGTGACCGTGCTGATAATACAGTGTCCAAAACCCCAGAGTGTGTGACAATATAGTGTCCGTCACCCCAGGGTGTGTGACAATACAGTGTCCGTCACCCCAGGGTGTGTGACAATATAGTGTCCGTCACCCCAGGGTGTGTGACAATATAGTGTCCGTCACCCCAGGGTGTGTGACAATACAGTGTCCGTCACCCCAGGGTGTGTGACAATATAGTGTCCGTCACCCCAGGGTGTGTGACAATATAGTGTCCGTCACCCCAGGGTGTGTGACAATATGACAATAGCGCGAGTTTGCGGGGCGTTAGGCAATTTTATTGGCCCAACATCAAGCTGTAGCAGCCCGCCAATTTTCATTATCGGCCCGAGACCGCAAGGCCGTGGGCGGATAATGAAAATGAAGCGGTGCTACAGCTTGATGGAGGGCCTATCAAATGCCTAACGCCATGTAAAACTCGCGCGATTACTATTATTACGAGGAATTTAAATTTAAGGTGTTAAATTGTCTCTGCTTCTTTGGTTTAATTTCCGCATGCAACGACCAAAGTAAAGCATTTTGGGACTGACTGTCCGCAAATCGCAAGCCTTTCCACATATAGTTGGCCAGTCGCCTTTTCATACCATATATATCGTTGCCAAGAAACATGGCACGTGCAACTAGGCAACTAGTCATGTAAGCGGGCCATTTAAGCTATAGCTACAATTCTTTTGTGCGTGACGTCATGTTTCATTGTTCTATGCGGTGTCGCTATGGCAACGATTGTCGATTGCATGGGCAGCAGGGCGGTTTGGGTCAGAATACGGCATTTTGGCCGCCTTAAGATTTAATGCTATTGTACTAGTTAACATGACCACCAACTCGTAATAATATAGTGTCCGTCACCCCAGTGTGTGTGACAACACGGTGTCCTCACCCCAGTGTGTGTGACAATACGGTGTCCTCACCCCAGTGTGTGTGACAATACAGTGTCTGTCACCCCAGGGTGTGTGACAATACAGTGTCCGTCACCCCAGGGTGTGTGACAATACAGTGTCCGTCACCCCAGGGTGTGTGACAGTACAGTGTCCGTCACCCCAGGGTGTGTGACGGTACAGTGTCCGTCACCCCAGGGTGTGTGACAGTACAGTGTCCGTCATCCCAGGGTGTGTGGCAATACAGTGTTCGTCATTCCAGGGTGTGTGACAATACAGTGTCCATCACTCTAGGGTGTGTGACAATACAGTGTCCGCCATCCCAGGGTGTGTGACAATACAGTGTCCATCACCCTAGGGTGTATGACAATACAGTGGCCGTCATCCCAGGGTGTGTGACAGTACAGTGTCCGTCACCCCTGGGTGTGTAACAGTACAGTGTCCGTCACCCCAGGGTGTGTGACAGTACAGTGTCCGTCACCCCTGGGTGTGTGACAGTACAGTGTCCGTCACCCCAGGGTGTGTGGCGATACATGGCTAGAGACAGAAGGGTGCACTGGGTCATAATTATGCAGGAGGGGTGAGGGGGGAGGTGGAAGGGGGGGGGGGGCGGGCGCGGGCGGCAATGGACCGGTGACAGACGATCGGGGCCGATAAGGATCGGGCAACGCGTGGCAACCATGGCAACCAATCTCCATGGGAGTGGGAGGACGGAGGTTGCATATCTCGGCCTCCCACGCACCTGAAACTTCATCACCACAGTAACCACGTCAATAAGCACTGCTGGTATGCACTCCTGAAGATCCGTGGAAGCACGGACAGTGTATTATGCACAGTCCTTGATATTAGTAGCTGGAGTGGCTGGAGTGGCTGGAGTGGCTAATTGACTGGCCAGAAGATGTCATAATCGTACGTCCTATTTATGCGTCATAATCAGATGTCGTCATAATCACACGTCGTCATAATCAGACGTCGTTATAACCAGACGTCGTTATAATCAGACGTCGTCATAATCAGACGTCATAATCAGTCGTCATAATCAGACGCGATAGACGTTTCTCTTCACTACACGTTGCGATGTTAGTTTTGTTATTCAAGTATTACCATGCGGTATCTACCGGCATAACTGAGTAAAGTGTTCGCCAACCTTGTCGTGTATGTAGGCGCACTCGACGTGGCATAAACACAGAACAAGCTACTCACGTATGGAACGGGATATGCTGAAGTCAGATATTCCTGGTGTTGAGTGTCGTGCTATTATGCACTAACACATGCGTCTGTATGTTACGCTCATTCGGACTCTTTTACTGTCTTTCGTGAGCAAGTACTTCAATTATATTGTCATTGACTTACTACAACGAGCATAATCAATTGCCAATTGACAAAACGTTGATGATTTATCAAAGTCTGCAGTCAGTATTCAACAATGTAGCATCATGATTACATAGCGAATGCGAGAATGCTTATAGAGACATTAAAGATTGGCCCAACCATTATGTCGTCTTACATACTCACATAAGGTCTCCAAGTAATTGTTCATTATTGTGAATGACAGGGGGTATGGATCCTCCCTGTGTGTGGGGTGGCATCAGTACGAGTGGCGAGCCGGTGTGACTGAGGGGAGGGGGGGATCCTCCCTGTGTGTGGGGTGGCATCAGTACGAGTGGCGAGCCGGTGTGACTGAGGGGGCGGGGGGTGGATCCTCCCTGTGTGTGGGGTGGCATCAGTACGAGTGGCGAGCCGGTGTGACTGAGGGGGGGGGGGGGTGGATCCTCCCTGTGTGCGGGGTGGCATCAGTACGAGTGGCGAGCCGGTGTGACAGAGGGGGGGAAGTCGCGGAGACAAAAGATGACGATTGTTTTTAGCGAGGGGTTGGGAGCAGAGTCAATCGCTTTGTGGCCATTGGGGGAGCGACATGAAAGGGGTGGAAGGCACCAATTACGTGGTGTCTGGCATGGAGATGGGAAGAGGTAAGTTGAGGAGAGGACAGGGGTGAAGCGGGAGCAGGGGCACGGTAAAGGGGGGGGGGGAGGGGCGGGTGCACTTAACACTGGACACTTCCTCCCCCATTTAAAGAGCTGACGAGTCTTCCGCTAGCGCGTAATAAATGGTTGTCACTCGCGGCGAGACTTTGACGAGACTTCGGTGTTTGGCGGGTGGCGGCCCCTCGTTTTCTGTAAACAATCACCATTAGCGAGAGAGAGAGTTGCAGCCCAATGGCGGATTACACCCATAGAGCTGCCATAGAGGCGGTGCAAGCGGCGCCCCTCCTCCCCTCCTCCCCGCCTCTGATCGACCGTTACCGGGGAAGACGAGGTCTCGTTTGCATTGATTCTGCGAGATCAGGAAGCGCGTCATCCCTGGCGAATATAACACGACCGAGTCACGTGTCCGCTTTGGATATTCGCGTCACTTCCGGGTCTCCTACTCACTTCCGGGTCATCTACTCACTTCCGGGTCACCTATTCACTTCCGGGTCTCCTACTCACTTCCGGATCATACAACTTTCGGCTCAGTTACTCACTTCCGGGTCATACAACTTCCGGATCACCTACTCACTTCCGGGTCTCCTACTCACTTCCGGGTCACCTACTCCTCTTCAGGTCATCGTACTTCTGGGTTACATTAACGTCGTAAGTTCTCTCTGCCCATTGTGTAGTGATACTTCCGAAATCCCTTCTTGCACGATAGTGAATTACAGGCTGAAAATACCGTAAACCCCTTGATTGAAAACCTGAACCGCGGCACAGCGACAAGACACATACTATTTCTAGACTATTGCTCATATTTTACAAATCTTGCCCATCTGGCGTCTTCAAATGGCATCCTTTGGCCGAGAAAACCAGCTTGATGTGGAGTCCGGCTGTGGAGGCAGTTTGATGTGGAGTCTGGCTGTGGCGGCAGTTTGATGTGGAGTCTGGCGGTGGCGGCAGTTTGATGTGGAGTCTGGCTGTGACGGCAGTTTGATGTGGAGTCTGGCTGTGGCGGCAGTTTGATGTGGAGTCTGGCTGTGGCGGCAGTTTGATGTGGAGTCTGGCTGTGGCAGCAGTTTGATGTGGAGTCTGGCTGTGGCGGCAGTTTGATGTGGAGTCTGGCTGTGGCGGCAGTTTGATGTGGAGTCTGGCTGTGGCGGCAGTTTGATGTGGAGTCTGGCTGTGGCGGCAGTTTGATGTGGAGTCTGGCTGTGGAGGCAGTTTGATGTGGAGTCTGGCTGTGGCGGCAGTTTGATGTGGAGTCTGGCGGTGGCGGCAGTTTGATGTGGAGTCTGGCTGTGGCGGCAGTTTGATGTGGAGTCTGGCTGCGGAGGCAGTTTGATGTGGAGTCTGGCTGTGGCGGCAGTTTGATGTGGAGTCTGGATGTGGCGGCAGTTTGATGTGGAGTCTGGCTGTGGAGGCAGTTTGATGTGGAGTCTGGCTGTGGCGGCAGTTTGATGTGGAGTCTGGCTGTGACGGCAGTTTGATGTGGAGTCTGGCTGTGGCGGCAGTTTGATGTGGAGTCTGGCTGTGGCGGCAGTTTGACGTGGAGTCTGGCTGTGGCGGCAGTTTGATGTGGAGTCTGGCTGTGGCGGCAGTTTGATGTGGAGTCTGGCTGTGGCGGCAGTTTGATGTGGAGTCTGGCTGTGGAGGCAGTTTGATGTGGAGTCTGGCTGTGGCGGCAGTTTGATGTGGAGTCTGGCTGTGGAGGCAGTTTGATGTGGAGTCTGGCTGTGGAGGCAGTTTGATGTGGAGTCTGGCTGCGGCGGCAGTTTGATGTGGAGTCTGGCTGTGACGGCAGTTTGATGTGGAGTCTGGCTGTGGCGGCAGTTTGATGTGGAGTCTGGCTGTGGCGGCAGTTTGATGTGGAGTCTGGCTGTGGAGGCAGTTTGATGTGGAGTCTGGCTGTGGCGGCAGTTTGATGTGGAGTCTGGCGGTGGCGGCAGTTTGATGTGGAGTCTGGCTGTGGCGGCAGTTTGATGTGGAGTCTGGCTGCGGAGGCAGTTTGATGTGGAGTCTGGCTGTGGCGGCAGTTTGATGTGGAGTCTGGATGTGGCGGCAGTTTGATGTGGAGTCTGGCTGTGGAGGCAGTTTGATGTGGAGTCTGGCTGTGGCGGCAGTTTGATGTGGAGTCTGGCTGTGACGGCAGTTTGATGTGGAGTCTGGCTGTGGCGGCAGTTTGATGTGGAGTCTGGCTGTGGCGGCAGTTTGACGTGGAGTCTGGCTGTGGCGGCAGTTTGATGTGGAGTCTGGCTGTGGCGGCAGTTTGATGTGGAGTCTGGCTGTGGCGGCAGTTTGATGTGGAGTCTGGCTGTGGAGGCAGTTTGATGTGGAGTCTGGCTGTGGCGGCAGTTTGATGTGGAGTCTGGCTGTGGAGGCAGTTTGATGTGGAGTCTGGCTGTGGAGGCAGTTTGATGTGGAGTCTGGCTGCGGCGGCAGTTTGATGTGGAGTCTGGCTGTGACGGCAGTTTGATGTGGAGTCTGGATGTGGCGGCAGTTTGATGTGGAGTCTGGCTGTGGCGGCAGTTTGATGTGGAGTCTGGCTGTGGCGGCAGTTTGATGTGGAGTCTGGCGGTGGCGGCAGTTTGATGTGGAGTCTGGCTGTGACGGCAGTTTGATGTGGAGTCTGGCTGTGGAGGCAGTTTGATGTGGAGTCTGGCTGCGGCGGCAGTTTGATGTGGAGTCTGGCTGTGGAGGCAGTTTGATGTGGAGTCTGGCTGTGGCGGCAGTTTGATGTGGAGTCTGGCTGTGACGGCAGTTTGATGTGGAGTCTGGCTGTGGCGGCAGTTTGTTGTGGAGTCTGGCTGTGGCGGCAGTTTGATGTGGAGTCTGGCTGTGTCGGCAGTTTGATGTGGAGTCTGGCTGTGGCGGCAGTTTGATGTGGAGTCTGGCTGCGGCGGCAGTTTGATGCGGAGTCTGGCTGTGGAGGCAGTTTGATGTGGAGTCTGGCTGTGGAGGCAGTTTGATATGGAGTCTGGCTGTGGCAGCAGTTTGATGTGGAGTCTGGCTGTGGCGGCAGTTTGATGTGGAGTCTGGCTGTGGCGGCAGTTTGATGTGGAGTCTGGCTGTGGAGGCAGTTTGATGTGAAGTCTGGCTGTGGCGGCAGTTTGATGTGGAGTCTGGCTGTGGAGGCAGTTTGATGTGGAGTCTGGCTGTGGAGGCAGTTTGATGTGGAGTCTGGCTGTGGCGGCAGTTTGATGTGGAGTCTGGCTGTGACGGCAGTTTGATGTGGAGTCTGGATGTGGCGGCAGTTTGATGTGGAGTCTGGCTGTGGCGGCAGTTTGATGTGGAGTCTGGCTGTGGCGGCAGTTTGATGTGGAGTCTGGCGGTGGCGGCAGTTTGATGTGGAGTCTGGCTGTGACGGCAGTTTGATGTGGAGTCTGGCTGTGGAGGCAGTTTGATGTGGAGTCTGGCTGTGGCGGCAGTTTGATGTGGAGTCTGGCTGTGGCGGCAGTTTGATGTGGAGTCTGGCTGTGGCGGCAGTTTGATGTGGAGTCTGGCTGTGGCGGCAGTTTGATGTGGAGTCTGGCGGTGGCGGCAGTTTGATGTGGAGTCTGGCTGTGACGGCAGTTTGATATGGAGTCTGGCTGTGGAGGCAGTTTGATGTGGAGTCTGGCTGTGGCGGCAGTTTGATGTGGGGTCTGGCTGTGGCGGCAGTTTGATGTGGAGTCTGGCTGTGGCGGCAGTTTGATGTGGAGTCTGGCTGTGGCGGCAGTTTGATGTGGAGTCTGGCTGTGGAGGCAGTTTGATGTGGAGTCTGGCTGTGGCGGCAGTTTGATGTGGAGTCTGGCTGTGGAGGCAGTTTGATGTGGAGTCTGGCTGTGGAGGCAGTTTGATGTGGAGTCTGGCTGTGGCTGCAGTTTGATGTGGAGTCTGGCTGTGACATCAGTTTGATGTGGAGTCTGGATGTGGCGGCAGTTTGATGTGGAGTATGGCTGTGGCGGCAGTTTGGTGTGGAGTCTGGCGGTGGCGGCAGTTTGATGTGGAGTCTGGCTGCGGCGGCAGTTTGATGTGGAGTCTGGCTGTGGAGGCAGTTTGATGTGGAGTCTGGCTGTGGCGGCAGTTTGATGTGGAGTCAGGCTGTGGCCGCAGTTTGATGTGGAGTCTGGCGGTGGCGGCAGTTTGATGTGGAGTCTGGCTGTGACGGCAGTTTGATATGGAGTCTGGCTATGGAGGCAGTTTGATGTGGAGTCTGGCTGTGGCGGCAGTTTGATGTGGAGTCTGGCTGTGGAGGCAGTTTGATGTGGAGTCTGGCTGTGGAGGCAGTTTGATGTGGAGTCTGGCTGTGGCTGCAGTTTGATGTGGAGTCTGGCTGTAACATCAGTTTGATGTGGAGTCTGGATGTGGCGGCAGTTTGGTGTGGAGTCTGGCTGTGGCGGCAGTTTGGTGTGGAGTCTGGCTGTGGAGGCAGTTTGATATGGAGTCTGGCTGTGGCAGCAGTTTGATGTGGAGTCCGGCTGTGGCGGCAGTTTGATGTGGAGTCTGGCTGTGGCGGCAGTTTGATGTGGAGTCTGGCTGTGGAGGCAGTTTGATGTGGAGTCTGGCTGTGGCGGCAGTTTGATGTGGAGTCTGGCTGTGGAGGCAGTTCGATGTGGAGTCTGGCTGTGGAGGCAGTTTGATGTGGAGTCTGGCTGTGGCGGCAGTTTGGTGTGGAGTCTGGCGGTGGCGGCAGTTTGATGTGGAGTCTGGCTGCGGCGGCAGTTTGATGTGGAGTCTGGCTGTGGAGGCAGTTTGATGTGGAGTCTGGCTGTGGCGGCAGTTTGATGTGGAGTCAGGCTGTGGCCGCAGTTTGATGTGGAGTCTGGCGGTGGCGGCAGTTTGATGTGGAGTCTGGCTGTGACGGCAGTTTGATATGGAGTCTGGCTATGGAGGCAGTTTGATGTGGAGTCTGGCTGTGGCGGCAGTTTGATGTGGAGTCTGGCTGTGGAGGCAGTTTGATGTGGAGTCTGGCTGTGGAGGCAGTTTGATGTGGAGTCTGGCTGTGGCTGCAGTTTGATGTGGAGTCTGGCTGTAACATCAGTTTGATGTGGAGTCTGGATGTGGCGGCAGTTTGGTGTGGAGTCTGGCTGTGGCGGCAGTTTGGTGTGGAGTCTGGCTGTGGAGGCAGTTTGATATGGAGTCTGGCTGTGGCAGCAGTTTGATGTGGAGTCCGGCTGTGGCGGCAGTTTGATGTGGAGTCTGGCTGTGGCGGCAGTTTGATGTGGAGTCTGGCTGTGGAGGCAGTTTGATGTGGAGTCTGGCTGTGGCGGCAGTTTGATGTGGAGTCTGGCTGTGGAGGCAGTTCGATGTGGAGTCTGGCTGTGGAGGCAGTTTGATGTGGAGTCTGGCTGTGGCGGCAGTTTGATGTGGAGTCTGGCTGTGACGGCAGTTTGATGTGGAGTCTGGATGTGGCGGCAGTTTGATGTGGAGTCTGGCTGTGGCGGCAGTTTGATGTGGAGTCTGGCTGTGGCGGCAGTTTGATGTGGAGTCTGGCGGTGGCGGCAGTTTGATGTGGAGTCTGGCTGTGACGGCAGTTTGATGTGGAGTCTGGCTGTGGAGGCAGTTTGATGTGGAGTCTGGCTGTGGCGGCAGTTTGATGTGGAGTCTGGTTGTGGCGGCAGTTTGATGTGGAGTCTGGCTGTGGCGGCAGTTTGATGTGGAGTCTGGCTGTGACGGCAGTTTGATGTGGAGTCTGGCTGTGGCAGCAGTTTGATGTGGAGTCTGGCTGTGGCGGCAGTTTGATGGGGAGTCTGGCTGTGTCGGCAGTTTGATGTGGAGTCTGGCTCCGGCGGCAGTTTGATGTGGAGTCTGGCTGCGGCGGCAGTTTGATGTGGAGTCTGGCTGTGCAGGCAGTTTGATGTGGAGTCTCGCTGTGGCGGCAGTTTGATGTGGAGTCTGGCTGTGGCGGCAGTTTGATGTGGAGTCTGGCTGTGGCGGCAGTTTGATGTGGAGTCTGGCTACGGCGGCAGTTTGATGTGGAGTCTGGCTGTGGAGGCAGTTTGATGTGGAGTCTGGCTGTGGCGGCAGTTTGATGTGGAGTCTGGCTGTGGCGGCAGTTTGATGTGGAGTCTGGCTGTGGCGGCAGTTTGATGTGGAGTCTGGCTGTGGCGGCAGTTTGATGTGGAGTCTGGCTGTGGCGGCAGTTTGATGTGGAATCTGGCTGTGGCGGCAGTTTGATGTGGAGTCTGGCTGTGGCGGCAGTTTGATGTGGAGTCTGGCTGTGGCGGCAGTTTGATGTGGAGTCTGGCTGCGGCGGCAGTTTGATGTGGAGTCTGGCTGCGGCGGCAGTTTGATGTGGAGTCTGGCTGCGGCGGCAGTTTGATGTGGAGTCTGGCTGTGGCGGCATTTTGATGTGGAGTCTGGCTGTGGAGGCAGTTTGATGTAGAGTCTGGCTGTGGGGGCAGTTTGATGTGGAGTCTGGCTGTGGCGGCAGTTTGATGTGGAGTCTCGCTGTGGATGCAGTTTGATGTGGAGTCTGGCTGTGGCGGCAGTTTGATGTGGAGTCTGGCTGTGGCGGCAGTTTGATGTGGAGTCTGGCTGTGGCGGCAGTTTGATGTAGAGTCTGGCTGTGGCGGCAGTTTGATGTGGAGTCTGGCTGCGGCGGCCGTTTGATGTGGAGTCTCGCTGTGGAGGCAGTTTGATGTGGAGTCTGGCTGTGGCGGCAGTTTGATGTGGAGTCTGGCTGCGGCGGCCGTTTGATGTGGAGTCTCGCTGTGGAGGCAGTTTGATGTGGAGTCTGGCTGTGGCGGCAGTTTGATGTGGAGTCTGGCTGTGGCGGCAGTTTGATGTGGAGTCTGGCTGTGGCGGCAGTTTGATGTGGAGCCTGGCTGTGGCGTTTGATGTGGAGTCTGGCTGTGGAGGCAGTTTGATATGGAGTCTGGCTGTGGCAGCAGTTTGATGTGGCGTCTGGCTGTGGCGGCAGTTTGATGTGGAGTCTGGCTGTGGCGGCAGTTTGATGTGGAGTCTGGCTGTGGAGGCAGTTTGATGTGGAGTCTGGCTGTGGCGGCAGTTTGATGTGGAATCTGGCTGTGGAGGCAGTTTGATGTGGAGTCTGGCTGTGGAGGCAGTTTGATGTGGAGTCTGGCTGTGGCGGCAGTTTGATGTGGAGTCTGGCTGTGACGGCAGTTTGATGTGGAGTCTGGATGTGGCGGCAGTTTGATGTGGAGTCTGGCTGTGGCGGCAGTTTGATGTGGAGTCTGGCTGCGGCGGCAGTTTGATGTGGAGTCTGGCGGTGGCGGCAGTTTGATGTGGAGTCTGGCTGTGACGGCAGTTTGATGTGGAGTCTGGCTGTGGAGGCAGTTTGATGTGGAGTCTGGCTGTGGCGGCAGTTTGATGTGGAGTCTGGCTGTGGCGGCAGTTTGATGTGGAGTCTGGCTGTGACGGCAGTTTGAGTTGGAGTCTGGCTGTGGCGGCAGTTTGATGTGGAGTCTGGCTGTGGCGGCAGTTTGATGTGGAGTCTGGCTGTGGAGGCAGTTTGATGTGGAGTCCGGCTGTGGCGGCAGTTTGATGTGGAGTCTGGCTGCGGCGGCCGTTTGATGTGGAGTCTCGCTGTGGAGGCAGTTTGATGTGGAGTCTGGCTGTGGCGGCAGTTTGATGTGGAGTCTGGCTGTGGCGGCAGTTTGATGTGGAGTCTGGCTGTGGCGGCAGTTTGATGTGGAGTCTGGCTGTGGCGGCAGTTTGATGTGGAGTCTGGCTGTGGCGGCAGTTTGATGTGGAGTCTGGCTGTGGCGGCAGTTTGATGTGGAGTCTGGCTGTGGCGGCAGTTTGATGTGGAATCTGGCTGTGGCGGCAGTTTGATGTGGAGTCTGGCTGTGGCGGCAGTTTGATATGGAGGCTGGCTGTGGCGGCAGTTTGATGTGGAGTCTGGCTGTGGTGGCAGTTTGATGTGGAGTCTGGCTGTGGCGGCAGTTTGATGTGGAGTCTGGCTGTGGCGGCAGTTTGATGTGGAGTCTGGCTGTGGCGTTTGATGTGGAGTCTGGCTGTGGAGGCAGTTTGATATGGAGTCTGGCTGTGGCAGCAGTTTGATGTGGAGTCTGGCTGTGGCGGCAGTTTGATGTGGAGTCTGGCTGTGGCGGCAGTTTGATGTGGAGTCTGGCTGTGGAGGCAGTTTGATGTGGAGTCTGGCTGTGGCGGCAGTTTGATGTGGAGTCTGGCTGTGGAGGCAGTTTGATGTGGAGTCTGGCTGTGGAGGCAGTTTGATGTGGAGTCTGGCTGTGGCGGCAGTTTGATGTGGAGTCTGGCTGTGACGGCAGTTTGATGTGGAGTCTGGATGTGGCGGCAGTTTGATGTGGAGTCTGGCTGTGGCGGCAGTTTGATGTGGAGTCTGGCTGTGGCGGCAGTTTGATGTGGAGTCTGGCGGTGGCGGCAGTTTAATGTGGAGTCTGGCTGTGACGGCAGTTTGATGTGGAGTCTGGCTGTGGAGGCAGTTTGATGTGGAGTCTGGCTGTGGCGGCAATTTGATGTGGAGTCTGGCTGTGGAGGCAGTTTGATGTGGAGTCTGGCTGTGGCGGCAGTTTGATATGGAGTCTGGCTGTGGCGGCAGTTTGATGTGGAGTCTGGCTGTGGCGGCAGTTTGATGTGGAGTCCGGATGTGGCGGCAGTTTGATGTGGAGTCTGGCTGTGGCGGCAGTTTGATGTGGAGTCTGGCTGTGGCGGCAGTTTGATGTGGAGTCTGGCGGTGGCGGCAGTTTGATGTGGAGTCTGGCTGTGACGGCAGTTTGATGTGGAGTCTGTCTGTGGAGGCAGTTTGATGTGGAGTCTGGCTGTGGCGGCAGTTTGATGTGGAGTCTGGCTGTGGCGGCAGTTTGATGTGGAGTCTGGCTGTGGCGGCAGTTTGATGTGGAGTCTGGCTGTGGCGGCAGTTTGATGTGGAGTCTGGCTGTGGCGGCAGTTTGATGTGGAGTCTGGCTGTGGAGGCAGGTTGATGTGGAGTCCGGCTGTGGCGGCAGTTTGATGTGGAGTCTGGCTGCGGCGGCCGTTTGATGTGGAGTCTCGCTGTGGAGGCAGTTTGATGTGGAGTCTGGCTGTGGCGGCAGTTTGATGTGGAGTCTGGCTGTGGCGGCAGTTTGATGTGGAGTCTGGCTGTGGCGGCAGTTTGATATGGAGTCTGGCTGTGGCGGCAGTTTGATGTGGAGTCTGGCTGTGGCGGCAGTTTGATGTGGAGTCTGGCTGTGGCGGCAGTTTGATGTGGAGTCTGGCTGTGGCGGCAGTTTGATGTGGAGTCTGGCTGTGGCGGCAGTTTGATGTGGAATCTGGCTGTGGCGGCAGTTTGATGTGGAGTCTGGCTGTGGCGGCAGTTTGATATGGAGTCTGGCTGTAGCGGCAGTTTGATGTGGAGTCTGGCTGTGGTGGCAGTTTGATGTGGAGTCTGGCTGTGGAGGCAGTTTGATGTGGAGTCTGGCTGTGGCGGCTGTTTGATGTGGAGTCTGGCTGTGGCGGCAGTTTGATGTGGAGTCTGGCTGTGGCGGCAGTTTGATGTGGAGTCTGGCTGTGGAGGCAGTTTGATGTGGAGTCTGGCTGTGGCGGCAGTTTGATGTGGAGTCTGGCTGTGACGGCAGTTTGAGTTGGAGTCTGGCTGTGGCGGCAGTTTGATGTGGAGTCTGGCTGTGGCGGCAGTTTGATGTGGAGTCTGGCTGTGGAGGCAGTTTGATGTGGAGTCCGGCTGTGGCGGCAGTTTGATGTGGAGTCTGGCTGCGGCGGCCGTTTGATGTGGAGTCTCGCTGTGGAGGCAGTTTGATGTGGAGTCTGGCTGTGGCGGCAGTTTGATGTGGAGTCTGGCTGTGGCGGCAGTTTGATGTGGAGTCTGGCTGTGGCGGCAGTTTGATATGGAGTCTGGCTGTGGCGGCAGTTTGATGTGGAGTCTGGCTGTGGCGGCAGTTTGATGTGGACTCTGGCTGAGGCGGCAGTTTGATGTGGAGTCTGGCTGTGGCGGCAGTTTGATGTGGAATCTGGCTGTGGCGGCAGTTTGATGTAGAGTCTGGCTGTGGCGGCAGTTTGATATGGAGTCTGGCTGTGGCGGCAGTTTGATGTGGAGTCTGGCTGTGGTGGCATTTTGATGTGGAGTCTGGCTGTGGCGGCAGTTTGATGTGGAGTCTGGCTGTGGCGGCAGTTTGATGTGGAGTCTGGCTGTGGCGTTTGATGTGGAGTCTGGCTGTGGAGGCAGTTTGATATGGAGTCTGGCTGTGGCAGCAGTTTGATGTGGAGTCTGGCTGTGGCGGCAGTTTGATGTGGAGTCTGGCTGTGGCGGCAGTTTGATGTGGAGTCTGGCTGTGGAGGCAGTTTGATGTGGAGTCTGGCTGTGGCGGCAGTTTGATGTGGAGTCTGGCTGTGGAGGCAGTTTGATGTGGAGTCTGGCTGTGGAGGCAGTTTGATGTGGAGTCTGGCTGTGGCGGCAGTTTGATGTGGAGTCTGGCTGTGACGGCAGTTTGATGTGGAGTCTGGATGTGGCGGCAGTTTGATGTGGAGTCTGGCTGTGGCGGCAGTTTGATGTGGAGTCTGGCTGTGGCGGCAGTTTGATGCGGAGTCTGGCGGTGGCGGCAGTTTAATGTGGAGTCTGGCTGTGACGGCAGTTTGATGTGGAGTCTGGCTGTGGAGGCAGTTTGATGTGGAGTCTGGCTGTGGCGGCAGTTTGATGTGGAGTCTGGCTGTGGCGGCAGTTTGATGTGGAGTCTGGCTGTGACGGCAGTTTGATGTGGAGTCTGGCTGTGGCGGCAGTTTGATGTGGAGTCTGGCTGTGGCGGCAGTTTGATGTGGAGTCTGGCTGTGGAGGCAGGTTGATGTGGAGTCCGGCTGTGGCGGCAGTTTGATGTGGAGTCTGGCTGCGGCGGCCGTTTGATGTGGAGTCTCGCTGTGGAGGCAGTTTGATGTGGAGTCTGGCTGTGGCGGCAGTTTGATGTGGAGTCTGGCTGTGGCGGCAGTTTGATGTGGAGTCTGGCTGTGGCGGCAGTTTGATGTGGAGTCTGGCTGTGGCGGTAGTTTGATGTGGAGTCTGGCTGTGGCGGCAGTTTGATGTGGAATCTGGCTGTGGCGGCAGTTTGATGTGGAGTCTGGCTGTGGCGGCAGTTTGATATGGAGTCTGGCTGTGGCGGCAGTTTGATGTGGAGTCTGGCTGTGGCGGCAGTTTGATGTGGAGTCTGGCTGTGGCGGCAGTTTGATGTGGAGTCTGGCTGTGGCGGCAGTTTGATGTGGAGTCTGGCTGTGGCGGCAGTTTGATGTAGAGTCTGGCTGTGGCGGCAGTTTGATGTGGAGTCTGGCTGTGGCGGCAGTTTGATGTGGAGTCCGGCTGTGGCGGCAGTTTGATGTGGAGTCTGGCTGCGGCGGCAGTTTGATGTGGAGTCTCGCTGTGGAGGCAGTTTGATGTGGAGTCTGGCTGTGGCGGCAGTTTGATGTGGAGTCTGGCTGTGGCGGCAGTTTGATGTGGAGTCTGGCTGTGGCGGCAGTTTGATGTGGAGTCTGGCTGTGGAGGCAGTTTGATGTGGAGTCTGGCTGTGGCGGCAGTTTGATGTGGAGTCTGGCTGCGGCGGCAGTTTGATGCGGAGTCTGGCTGTGGCGGCAGTTTGATGTGGAGTCTGGCTGTGGCGGCAGTTTGATGTGGAGTCTGGCCGTGGAGGCAGTTTGATGTGGAGTCCGGCTGTGGCGGCAGTTTGATGTGGAGTCTGGCTGCGGCGGCCGTTTGATGTGGAGTCTCGCTGTGGAGGCAGTTTGATGTGGAGTCTGGCTGTGGCGGCAGTTTGATGTGGAGTCTGGCTGTGGCGGCAGTTTGATGTGGAGTCTGGCTGTGGCGGCAGTTTGATGTGGAGTCTGGCTGTGGCGGCAGTTTGATGTGGAGTCTGGCTGTGGCGGCAGTTTGATGTGGAATCTGGCTGTGGCGGCAGTTTGATGTGGAGTCTGGCTGTGGCGGCAGTTTGATGTGGAGTCTGGCTGTGGCGGCAGTTTGATATGGAGTCTGGCTGTGGCGGCAGTTTGATGTGGAGTCTGGCTGTGGCGGCAGTTTGATATGGAGTCTGGCTGTGGCGGCAGTTTGATGTGGAGTCTGGCTGTGGCGGCAGTTTGATGTGGACTCTGGCTGAGGCGGCAGTTTGATGTGGAGTCTGGCTGTGGCGGCAGTTTGATGTGGAATCTGGCTGTGGCGGCAGTTTGATGTAGAGTCTGGCTGTGGCGGCAGTTTGATATGGAGTCTGGCTGTGGCGGCAGTTTGATGTGGAGTCTGGCTGTGGTGGCATTTTGATGTGGAGTCTGGCTGTGGCGGCAGTTTGATGTGGAGTCTGGCTGTGGCGGCAGTTTGATGTGGAGTCTGGCTGTGGCGTTTGATGTGGAGTCTGGCTGTGGAGGCAGTTTGATATGGAGTCTGGCTGTGGCAGCAGTTTGATGTGGAGTCTGGCTGTGGCGGCAGTTTGATGTGGAGTCTGGCTGTGGCGGCAGTTTGATGTGGAGTCTGGCTGTGGAGGCAGTTTGATGTGGAGTCTGGCTGTGGCGGCAGTTTGATGTGGAGTCTGGCTGTGGAGGCAGTTTGATGTGGAGTCTGGCTGTGGAGGCAGTTTGATGTGGAGTCTGGCTGTGGCGGCAGTTTGATGTGGAGTCTGGCTGTGACGGCAGTTTGATGTGGAGTCTGGATGTGGCGGCAGTTTGATGTGGAGTCTGGCTGTGGCGGCAGTTTGATGTGGAGTCTGGCTGTGGCGGCAGTTTGATGCGGAGTCTGGCGGTGGCGGCAGTTTAATGTGGAGTCTGGCTGTGACGGCAGTTTGATGTGGAGTCTGGCTGTGGAGGCAGTTTGATGTGGAGTCTGGCTGTGGCGGCAGTTTGATGTGGAGTCTGGCTGTGGCGGCAGTTTGATGTGGAGTCTGGCTGTGACGGCAGTTTGATGTGGAGTCTGGCTGTGGCGGCAGTTTGATGTGGAGTCTGGCTGTGGCGGCAGTTTGATGTGGAGTCTGGCTGTGGAGGCAGGTTGATGTGGAGTCCGGCTGTGGCGGCAGTTTGATGTGGAGTCTGGCTGCGGCGGCCGTTTGATGTGGAGTCTCGCTGTGGAGGCAGTTTGATGTGGAGTCTGGCTGTGGCGGCAGTTTGATGTGGAGTCTGGCTGTGGCGGCAGTTTGATGTGGAGTCTGGCTGTGGCGGCAGTTTGATGTGGAGTCTGGCTGTGGCGGTAGTTTGATGTGGAGTCTGGCTGTGGCGGCAGTTTGATGTGGAATCTGGCTGTGGCGGCAGTTTGATGTGGAGTCTGGCTGTGGCGGCAGTTTGATATGGAGTCTGGCTGTGGCGGCAGTTTGATGTGGAGTCTGGCTGTGGCGGCAGTTTGATGTGGAGTCTGGCTGTGGCGGCAGTTTGATGTGGAGTCTGGCTGTGGCGGCAGTTTGATGTGGAGTCTGGCTGTGGCGGCAGTTTGATGTAGAGTCTGGCTGTGGCGGCAGTTTGATGTGGAGTCTGGCTGTGGCGGCAGTTTGATGTGGAGTCCGGCTGTGGCGGCAGTTTGATGTGGAGTCTGGCTGCGGCGGCAGTTTGATGTGGAGTCTCGCTGTGGAGGCAGTTTGATGTGGAGTCTGGCTGTGGCGGCAGTTTGATGTGGAGTCTGGCTGTGGCGGCAGTTTGATGTGGAGTCTGGCTGTGGCGGCAGTTTGATGTGGAGTCTGGCTGTGGAGGCAGTTTGATGTGGAGTCTGGCTGTGGCGGCAGTTTGATGTGGAGTCTGGCTGCGGCGGCAGTTTGATGCGGAGTCTGGCTGTGGCGGCAGTTTGATGTGGAGTCTGGCTGTGGCGGCAGTTTGATGTGGAGTCTGGCCGTGGAGGCAGTTTGATGTGGAGTCCGGCTGTGGCGGCAGTTTGATGTGGAGTCTGGCTGCGGCGGCCGTTTGATGTGGAGTCTCGCTGTGGAGGCAGTTTGATGTGGAGTCTGGCTGTGGCGGCAGTTTGATGTGGAGTCTGGCTGTGGCGGCAGTTTGATGTGGAGTCTGGCTGTGGCGGCAGTTTGATGTGGAGTCTGGCTGTGGCGGCAGTTTGATGTGGAGTCTGGCTGTGGCGGCAGTTTGATGTGGAATCTGGCTGTGGCGGCAGTTTGATGTGGAGTCTGGCTGTGGCGGCAGTTTGATGTGGAGTCTGGCTGTGGCGGCAGTTTGATATGGAGTCTGGCTGTGGCGGCAGTTTGATGTGGAGTCTGGCTGTGGTGGCAGTTTGATGTGGAGTCTGGCTGTGGAGGCAGTTTGATGTGGACTCTGGCTGTGGCGGCAGTTTGATGTGGAGTCTGGCTGTGGCGGCAGTTTGATGTGGACTCTGGCTGTGGCGGCTGTTTGATGTGGAGTCTGGCTGTGGCGGCAGTTTGATGTGGAGTCTGGCTGTGGCGGCAGTTTGATGTGGAGTCTGGCTGTGGCGGCAGTTTGATGTGGAGTCTGGCTGTGGCGGCAGTTTGATGTAGAGTCTGGCTGTGGCGGCAGTTTGATGTGGAGTCTGGCTGCGGCGGCAGTTTGATGCGGAGTCTGGCTGTGGCGGCAGTTTGATGTGGAGTCTGGCTGTGGCGGCAGTTTGATGTGGAGTCTGGCTGTGGCGGCAGTTTGATGTGGAGTCCGGCTGTGGCGGCAGTTTGATGTGGAGTCTGGCTGCGGCGGCAGTTTGATGTGGAGTCTCGCTGTGGAGGCAGTTTGATGTGGAGTCTGGCTGTGGCGGCAGTTTGATGTGGAGTCTGGCTGTGACGGCAGTTTGATGTGGAGTCTGGCTGTGGCGGCAGTTTGATGTGGAGTCTGGCTGTGGCGGCAGTTTGATGTGGAGTCTGGCTGTGGCGGCAATATGATGTGGAGTCTGGCTGTGGAGGCAGTTTGATGTGGAGTCTGGCTGTGGCGGCAGTTTGATGTGGAGTCTGGCTGTGACGGCAGTTTGATTTGGAGGTTGGCTGTGGCGGCAGTTTGATGTGGAGTCTGGCTGTGGCGGCAGTTTGATGTGGAGTCTGGCTTTGGAGGCAGTTTGATGTGGAGTCTGGCTGTTGCCGCAGTTTGATGTGGAGTCTGGCTGTGGCCGCAGTTTGATGTGGAGTCTGGCTGTGGAGGCAGTTTGATGTGGAGTCTGGCTGTGGCGGCAGTTTGATGTGGAGTCTGGCTGTGGCGGCAGTTTGATGTGGAGTCTGGCTGCGGCGGCAGTTTGATGTGGAGTCTGGCTGTGGCGGCAGTTTGATGTGGAGTCTGGCTGTGGCGGCAGTTTGATGTGGAGACTGGCTGTGGCGGTAGGGGCCGAAGGCATTCCCAGGCCCATTGACAGCGGTCTACGTGCGCAATGGACTGATTGAGTCAAGAGTGAGAGCGCCATTTGGACTATCGTTCAGGTCTACCCCGCCAGATGGCAGTCGAAGGCCTCCGTCACCTTGGACATAATGCTTGATATCCCAATGTAATCTGTTTTTTTATGACGAAGGGAGTTATTTGAGCGAAATGAGTCAGACGCAGCCCAAAATAGTGACACAGCCTAGTTCTGGGCTACAGCTGCCACCAGCTCTGTGCTACAGCCGCCACGAGCTCTGTGCTACAGTCGCCATTAGCTCTGTGCTACAGCCGCCACGAGCTCTGTGCTACAGTCGCCATTAGCTCTGTGCTACAGTCGCCATTAGCTCTGTGCTACAGTCGCCACTAGCTCTGTGCTACAGTTGCCACGATCTTTGTGCCACAGCCGCCACTAGCTCTGTGCTACAGCCGCCACTAGCTCTGTGCTGCAGCCGCCACTAGCTCTGTGCTGCAGCCGCCACTGGCTCTGTGCTATGGTCGCCACTACCTCTGTGCTACCGCCGTCACTAGCTCTGTGCTACAGCCGCCACTTTCTCTGTGCTACAGCCGCCACTAGCTCTGTGTTACAGCCGCCACTAGCTCTGTGCTACAGCCGCCATTAGCTCTGTGCTACAGTTGCAAGCAGCTCTATGCTACAGCCGCCACTAGCTCTGTGCTGCACTTGCCACTAGCGCCGTGCTACAGTTGCCACCAGCTCTGTGCTACAGCCGCCACTAGCTCTGTGCTACAGCCGCCACTAGCTCTCTGCTACAGCCGCCACCAGCTCTGTGCTACAGCCGCCACTGGCTCTGTGCTACAGCCGCCACTAGCTCTGTGCTGCAGTCGCCACCAGCTCTATGCTACAGCCGCCATGAGCTCTGTGCTACAGCCGCCATGGGCTCTGTGCTACAGCCGCCACTAGCTCTGTGCTACAGCCGCCACTAGCTCTGTGCTACGGCCGCCACTAGCTCTGTGCTACAGCCGCCACTAGCTCTGTGCTACAGCCGCCACTAGCTCTGTGCTACAGCCGCCACTAGCTCTGTGCTAGAGCCGCCACTAGCTCTGTGCTGCAGCCGCCATTAGCTCTGTACTACAGCCGCCAGTAGCTCTGTACTACAGTCGCCAGTAGCTCTGGGCTACAGCCGCCATTAGCTCTTTACTACAGTCGCCACTAGCTATGTGCTACAGCCGCCATTAGCTCTGTGCTACAGCCGCCACTAGCTCTGTGCTACAGCCGCCACCAGCTCTGTGCTACAGCCGCCACTGGCTCTGTGCTACAGTCGCCACCAGCTCTGGGCTACAGCCGCCACTAGCTCCGTACTACAGCCGCCACTATCTCTGTGCTACAGCCACCACTAGCTCTGTGCTACAGCCGCCACCAGCTCTGTGCTACAGCCGCCACTAGCTCTGCGCTACAACCGCCACTAGCTCTGTGCTACAGCCGCCACTAGCTCTGTGCTACAGCCGCCACTAGCTCTGTGCTACAGCCGCCACTAGCTCTATGTTACAGTCGCCACCAGCTGTGTACTACAGCCGCCACTAGCTCTGTGCTACACTCGCAGCTCTGTGCTACTACCGCTACTAACCCCGGGATGTAGCATGAGCAGGCATCAATGGTGTTTTGTAACGGGCGCCTAACGCCGCTTGGTTATGGGGAGTGCCCCCTCTGAGGGTGATCGTTATAGGGGACAGGGCTGTTAGCTGGGACGCTTTGGCCCTATTGTCGCCGCCCAACTATAACCAGGCGACCGAAGCACTTCAAACAAGGCTCCCGAGATTGATTGAAATGTTCAGCGCTTTTAGGCATGGAAACAGGTTCTTTGCAGTCTTGTAGGCACGTACCAGGTATGCTGGTCGCCTCTCCAATACTTAACTTCCCAAGACACATGTACCACTTGTACTTTTCATGCATAGCGCCGTGTCTACAGTTATTACACTTGAAGCGGAAGGAATATCAACCGATGTGACATGGTCCGCCATATTGCAAGTATTCAATGTTATTTCTGTGCGAGGCTGCAGTCTAGAGTGAGTGGAAACAGTTACAGGCGGACAGACAACACCCAAGGAATAGGGTTCTACCACCGATGTGCTTTGGTGACCAACAAAAAAACACGTGTTCTTAAAGAACGAGTGCGCATCACGCTGGTGCCTTGCTACAGTTGGGTGACGCGCACTCATTATAGTCAACGTTTGAGTGTTGGGAACCGGTCGGCCGCGCGGTTCGGTTTATCTATCCGTAATGCATGGGGTCTGTTCAATTAGACCGTTAGGAGTGTTGTATCTTGTGGCTAATATAAAAATAGCGCGACAAGCTGCTACAGCTTGATGAAGGGCCAATAAAATGCCTAACGCCTCGATAACTCGCGCTATTGTTATATTAGCCACAAAAGACAACGCTTGAATCTAGCTGTAAGGCGTTGACCTGTCTCTGCTTCTTTGGTTTAATTTCCGCGTGCAACGATCAAAGTAAAGCATTGTCCCGCAGACTGTCTGCAAATCGCAAACCTTTCCACATCATATAGTTGGCCAGTCGCCTTTTTGATACTATATATCGTTGCCAAGAAACATGGCACGTGCAACTAGGCAACTAGGCAGGAAATCGGGCCATATTTAAAGCTATAACTACAATTCTTTTGTGAGTGACGTCATTTTTCATTGTTCTATGCAATGTCGCTATGGCAATTGTCGATTGCATGGCAGTTGAGTCAGAATTAGGGATTTTAGCGGCCTTCAGATTTAATGCTATTGTACTAGTGACCACCAAATCATCAGTGTTTCCATTTCTGCGACATACGGAGCACCATTGTCCTCGCCTGACCAGTTCATAGTGCTGTACAGTTCTCGCGGGTTCTATTTCCGGTTTAGGTCTTTTGGGGACCAACAAAAAAACACGTGCTCTTAGAACGAGTGCGCATCACGCTGGTGCCTTGCTGCAACTGCGTGACGCGCACTCATTGTAGTCAACGTTTTAGTGTTGGGAACCGGCCGGCTGCGCGGTTTGTGCGTGAAGAATCCAGTGGGTGTGAAAGTATTTTTGTTTGCTTAGGTCCAAGCATGGCTAACTATAAAATCATAACATAATTAAAGATAAGACATATATCTCTCTATAATGCATGTGTTCCGTTCGATGAGACTGCTGGAAGCGTTGTATTTTGAGCCAAATCATCGATGTTTACAATTCTACGACATAGGGAGAACCATTGTCCTCACCTGCTCAGTCCATATAAGGAGCGTTGTTTCGTAACCATAGATACCGCGCGCAGACACGCGCGTCATGATGATTATTACGTCATACAACATGGAAAACCCCGCGCAGCACGTTAGATCGCCTGACACTGACAGTCACTCAGTGTCAACCGCATTTTGGTTTATCAACTGTCTAACCGCTCATACATTACATAAATCTACTTGGATGGTTATAATTCGGAAATGCACATGACTTAAGTGGGTATTTATGCTTCCAAGGACACCTTTAGCCGATATTGTGTGTGAGGCGAGTGAAGGCAAACAACCGGAAGGTAGGCAGCACGTACAGGCCGTTGATGCTAGGCATTGACGTAGAGCACAGGTATCCCTGTTTCGTGGGGTCTCGATAAGATCCCGAAGTGACTGTACAAACAACGCGTGTCCTGTAGCTGTATCATGTTATAGTCTGTGAGGGAAAGCGCCAAGGGGTGGTGCTTGTTTCCTTGATGAGGGTGTTGAGCTGCCTCTAGCTGGTCTTTTTCCTGCCCTCCACCCCTCGACCCGTCAGTATGACCATCTGACCTCCACCCCTCGCCCCAAGTCAGTATGACCATCTGACCTCCACCCCTCGCCCCAAGTCAGTATGACCCTCTGACCTCCACCCCTCGCCCCAAGTCAGTATGACCCTCTGACCTCCACCCCTCGCCCCAAGTCAGTATGACCATCTGACCTCTACGGCTCGCCTCCAGTCAGTATGACCGTCTGACCTCCATCCCTCGCCCCCAACCAGTATGACCCTCTGACATCCACCCCTCGCACCCAGTCAGTATGACCCTATGACCTCTACGCCTGGCCTCCAGTCAGTATGACCGTCTGACCTCAACCCCTCGACCCGTCAGTATGACCATCTGACCTCCACCCCTCGCCCCAAGTCAGTATGACCCTCTGACCTCTACGGCTCGCCTCCAGTCAGTATGACCGTCTGACCTCCATCCCTCGCCCCCAACCAGTATGACCCTCTGACATCCACCCCTCGCACCCAGTCAGTATGACCCTATGACCTCTACGCCTGGCCTCCAGTCAGTATGACCGTCTGACCTCTACGCCTGGCCTCCAGTCAGTATGACCGTCTGACCTCCATCCCTCGCCCCCAACCAGTATGACCCTCTGACATCCACCCCTCGCACCCAGTCAGTATGACCCTATGACCTCTACGCCTGGCCTCCAGTCAGTATGACCGTCTGACCTCTACGCCTGGCCTCCAGTCAGTATGACCGTCTGACCTCCATCCCTCGCCCCCAACCAGTATGACCCTCTGACATCCACCCCTCGCCCCCAGTCAGTATGATCCTCTGACCTGCCCCCTTCGCCCCCAGTCAATATGACCCTCTGACTTCCATCCTCGCCCCCAGTCAGTATGATCCTCTGACCTGCCCCCTTCGCCCCCAGTCAATATGACCCTCTGACCTCCACCCCTCGCTCCCAGTCAGTATGACCCTCTGACCTCCACCCCTCGCCCTCAGTCAGTATGAACCTTTGCCCTCCACCCCTCACCCAAAATCATTATGACCCTCTGACCTCTACCTCTCGCTCCCAGTCAGTAAGACCCTCTGACTTCCACCCATCGCCCCCAGGTCAGTGTGACCCTCTGACCTCCACCCCTCGCCCCCAGTCAGTATGACCCTCTGACCTCCACCCCTCGCCCCCAGTCAGTATGACCGTCTGACCTCCATCCCTCGCCTCCAGTCAGTATGACCCTCTGATCTCCACCCCTCGCCCCCACTCAGTATGACCGTCTGACTTCCACCCCTCGCCCCAAGTCAGTATGACCCTCTGACCTCCACTTCTCGCCCTCAGTCAGTATGACCCTCTGACCTCCACCCTCGCCTCAGGTCAGTGTGACCCTCTGACCTCCACCCCTCGCCCTTAGTCAATATAACCCTCTGACCTCCACTCCTCGCCCTCAGTCAGTATGACCCTCTGACCTCCACCCTCGCCTCAGGTCAGTGTGACTCTCTGACCTCCACCCCTCGCCCTTAGTCAATATAACCTTCTGACCTCCACCCCTCGCCCTAGGTCAGTGTGACCCTGTGAAAAATCAGGATCTTCATTTCGGGTTCGATCGCCGTGGAAACCATATATATCTGTGGCGCTACCTGGTGAGAGATTC